>JACBWV010000552.1:2936476-2945336 GCA_013435795.1 Chlamydomonas sp. ICE-L | reverse complement strand
GCTGCTGCTGTGCTGCTGCTGCTGTGTGACTGCGCTGCTGCTGCTGCTGCTGATGCTGATTGCTGCTCGCTGCTGCTGCTGCTGCTGCTGATGCTGCTGCTGCGCTGCTGCTGCTGCTGCTGCTGCTGCTCCGCCGGCTGCGCTGCTGCGGTGCTGCTGCTGCTGCTGCTGCTGGCTGATGCTGCTGCTGCTGTGCTGTGCTGCTGCTGCTGCTGTGCTGCTGCTGCTGCTGCTGCTGCTGCTGCTGCTGCTGTGCTGCTGCTGCTGCTGATGTGCTGCTGTGATGCTGCTGCTGCTGCGGCTGCTGTGATGCTGATGTGCGGCTGCTTGCTGCTGCGCTGCTGCGATGGGCTGTTTTTTTTTGTGTGCTGCTGCTGCGGCTGCTGATGCTGATGTGGCTGCTGTTGCTGCTGCTGCTGTGATGAGCTGCGCTGCTGTCTGGCTGCTTGTTGCTGCTTCTGCTGCTGACTGCTGCTTGCTGCTGCTGATGCTGTGGTGCTGCTGCTGTGCTGCTGCTGCTGCTGCTGTGCTGCTGATGTTGCTGAGCTGCTGCTGCTGCTGCTGCGGCTGCTGCTGCTGCTGCGGCTGCTGCGCTGCTGCTTGCGCTCTGCTGCTGGCTGCTGCTGTGATGCGCTGCTGCTGCTGCTGAGATGCTGCTGCTTGTGTGCTGCTGCGCTGCTGCTGCTGCTGGCGTGATGCTGCTGATGCTGCTGCTGCTGCTGCTTGCTGCTTGCTGATGCAATGCTGCTGTGATTGCTGATGCTGATGATGTGCTGCTGTGCTGCCTGCTGCGGGTGCTGTGTGTGCTGCTGCTGCTGCTGCTGCTTGCCTGCTGCGGCTGCTTTGATGATGCGTGTGATGCTGCTGCTGATGTTGACTGCTGCTGTGCTTGCTGCTGCTGCTGCTGCTGCTGCTGTCGTGCTGCTTGCTGCTGATGCTGCTGCTGCTGCTTGCTTGCTGCTGCTGCTTGATGCTGCTGCTGATGCTGTGCTGATGATGCTGCTGCTGCTTGCTGCTGCTGATGCTGATGATGCTGGCTGATGCTGCTGGCTGCCTGCTGCGCCTGCTGCTTTGATGCTGCTGCTGTCTGCGGCTGCTGCTGCTTGCTGCTGCTGCTGATGCTGCTGCTGCTGCTGCTCTGCTGCTGATGTGCTGCTGCTGCTGCGGGCTGCTGCTGCTGATGCTGCTGCTGCTGCGCTGTGCTGCTGGATGTGCTGCTGCTGTGGTGTGCTGATGCTGCTGCTGCTGCTTGCTGCTTGCTATGCTGCTGCTGTGCTGCTGCTGCTGCTGCTGACTGCGGCGCTGCTGCTGCGCTTGCTGCCTGCTGTGCTGCTGTGCTGCTGCTGCTGCTGCGCTTGTTGCTGCGGTGTGCTTGCTTGTGCTGATGCTGCTGCTGCTGCTGCTGCTGATGTGCTGCTGCTGCTGCTGCTGCTGCTGATGCTGCTGAGTGCGCTGCTTGATGCTGTGCTGCTGACTGCTCTGCTGCTGCTGCTGATGCTGCTGCTGCTTGCTGCTGCTGCTGCTGCTGTGCTGCTGCTGCTGATGCTGTGTGCTGATGCTGCTTGCTGCGATGCTGCTGCTGCTGATGCATTGCTGCTTGATGCTTGCTGCTGTGCTGCTGCTGCTGTGATGATTGATGCATGCTGCTGCTGCTGCTGCTGCGGTGCTGCTGCTGCTGCTGCTGCTGCTGCTGCTGCTGATGCTGCTGATGCTGCGCTGCTGCTGCTGCTGCTGCTGATGCTGCTTGTTGCTGCTGATGAGTGATGATGCTGATGCTGATGATGTGCTGCTGCGTTGTTGATGATGTGCTGCTGCTGTGCTGCTGAGATGTTGCTGCTGCTGCTTGCTGCTGTGATGGATGATGTGTGATGATGATGATGCTGCTGATGAGATGATGATTGCTGATGATGATGATGATGCTGCTGAGGATGATGCTTGCTGACTGATGATGATGATGTGCTGATGATGAGTTTGAGCTGCTGATGATAGATGATGTGCTGATGATGATGAGCTGCTGATGATGCTGCGATGTGCTGCTGATGATGCTGATGAGGCTGCTGATTGATGCTGATGATGATGCTGCTGATTGATGCTGCTGATGAGCTGCTGATTGATGCTGTGATGATGCTGCGATGTGCTGCTGATGCGCTGTGATGCTGCTGCTGATGCTGCTGTGCTTGCTGCTGATGCTGCGCTGATGCTGCTGTTGCTGCTGCTGATGCTGATGCGCGCGATGCTGCTGCTGATCTGCTGCTGATGCGGTTGGATGCTGCACTTTGGATGCTGGCTGCTGATCTGATGATGCTGTGAGATGATGCGTGCTGCTGCTGCTGCTGATGATGATGCTGCTGCTGCTGCTGATGATGAATGCTGCTGTTGCTGCTGCTGCTGATGGATGATGATGCTGATGATTGATGATGAGCTGCTGAGGTGATATGTGATGCTGATGATGATGATTGCTGCCTTGATGATGATGCTGCTGCTGATGATGATGATTGCTGCGAGGATGATGCTGATGATATGATGATTGCTGCGGATGATGTGCTGATGATGCTGATGATTGATGATGTGATGCTGCTGATGATGTTGTGATGATGCGCTGATGATGCTGGATGGATGATGCTGCTGATCTGTGATTGATTGATGCAGTGCTTGATTGCTGATGCTGATGTGCGCTGATGCGCGGCTGATGCTGTTGCTGATGATGCGATGCTGCTGCTGATGCTGCTGCTTGTGATGCTGCTGCTGATGCTGCTGCTGATGCAGCTGCTGATGCTGCTGCTGATGGATGCTGATGCTGATTTGCTGAATGCTGAGTGCGCTGCTGATGCTGATGCTTGCTGTGTAGCTGATGTGATGCTGCTGCTGATGCGCTGCTGATGCTGCTGCTGCTTGCGATGCTGATGCTGCTGCTGCTTGCTGCTGCTGCTGCTGCTGCTGATTGCGCTGATGTGCTGCTGCTGATTTGCTGATGTGATGATGATGTGATGCTGATGCTGATGCTGATGCTGATGTTGATGCTTGATGAGAGCTGATGCTGATGCTGATGGTGATGGTGCTGATGCTGATCTGTGTGATGCGTGATGCTGAGCTGATGCTGATGCTGATGGCTTGATGCTGATGCTGATGAGTGATGCTGATGCTGATGCTGATGCTGATGCTGTGCTGATGCTGTTTGCTGATGTGATGCTGATGATGCTGATGTGATGCTGATGATGATGCTGATGCTGATGTGAGTGATGTGATGTGATGTGATGCTGATGTGTGATGCTGATGCTTGATGTTGATGCTGATGCTGTGATGCTGATGCTGATGCTGATGCTGATGATGCTGATGCTGATGCTGATGTGGATGCTGATGCTGATGATGCTGCTGATGCTGATGCTGATGCTGATGCTGATGCTGATGCTGATGCTGATGCTGATGTGATGATGTGATGCTGATTGTTGATGCTGATGCTGATGCTGATGTGATTGATGATGTGCTGATGCTGATGCTGCATGCTGATGCTGCATGCTGATGCTGATGCTGGTGATGCTGATGATGTGTGCTGATGCGATGCTGATGCTGTGCTGATGCTTGATGCTGATGCTGATGCTGATGCTGATGCTGATGCTGATGCTGATGATGATGCTGAGCTGATGTGATGCTGATGCTGATGCTGATGCTGATGTGATGATGATGCTGATTGCTGATGATGATGTTGCTGATGCTGATGATGATGTGATGCTGATGCTGATGGAGCTGATTGCTGAGGTGAGCGAGCTGATGCTGAGGTGAGCTGTGAGGCTGACTGAGGCTGATGCGAGGCTGAGTGAGTGAGGCTGATGCTGATGAGGCTGAGGTGAGGCTGAGGCTGGGATGAGGCTGATGCTGAGGCTGATGCTGAGGCTGATGCTGAGGCTGATGCTGAGGCTGATGCTGAGGCTGATGCTGAGGCTGATGATGAGGCTGAGGCTGATGCTGAGGCTGATGCTGAGGATTGATGTGAGCTGGCTGAGGCTGATGCTGAGGTGATGCTGAGTGCTGCTGAGGCTGATGCTGAGGCATGAGCTGAGGCGATGCTGGGTGAGTGCTGAGCTGATGCTGAGGTGATGCTGAGGCTGATGTGAGGGCTGATGCTGATGCTGATGCTGAGGGATGATGCTGAGGCTGATGCTGAGGCTGATGTGAGCTGATGGAGGTGATGCTGAGTGATGAGGTGAGATGAGGCTGATGATGAGCTGATGATGATGATGAGGTGCTGATGAGGCTGATGTTGAGCTGATGATGAGCTGATGATGAGGCTGATGATTGAGGCTGATGTGATGAGGCTGATGAGGGCTGATGATGAGGCTGATGATGATGCTGATGATGAGGCTGATGATGAGGCTGATGATGATGCTGATGATGAGGCTGATGATGATGCTGATGATGATGCTGATGATGATGCTGATGATGATGCTGATGATGATGCTGATGATGATGCTGATGATGATGATGCTGCTGATGAATGCTGCTGATGATGATGATGATGATGCTGATGATGGATGCTGATGATGATGCTGATGATGAGATTGCTGATGATGAGGCGATGATGCTGAGCTGATGCTGATGATGATGCTGATGTGATGTTGATGATGAGCTGATGATGATGCTGATGATGATGCTGATGATGATGCTGATGCTGCTGCTGCTGATGCTGATGATGATGCTGATGATGATGATGATGATGATGATGATGATGATGATGATGATGATGATGAATGATGATGATGGTGATGATTGATGATGATGATGATGATTGATGATGATGTGATGATGATGTGATGATGATGATGATGCTGCTGATGGATTGCATGATGCTGATGATGCTGCTGATGCTGCGATGCTGCTGATGCTGCTGATGCTGCTGATGCTGAGTGCTGATGCTGCTGATGCTGCTGATGCTGATGTGCTGGCTGCTGCTGCTGCTGATGCTGATGCTGCTGCTGCTGCTGCTGCTGATGCTGCCTGCTGCTGATGCTGCTGCTGCTGAGGTTGCTGCTGATGCTGCTGCTGCTGCTGCTGATGCTGCGGATTGCTGCTGACTGCTGCTGATGCTGCTGTGATGATGCTGCTGCTGTTTGCTGCTGCCTGTGATCTGCTGCTGCTGAGTGATGCTGCTGATGCTGCTGTGCTGCTGATGCTGCTGATGCTGCTGATGCTGTGATGCTGCTGATGCTGCTGATGCTGATGACTGATGCTGATGCTGCTGCTGATGCTGCTGCTTGCTGATGCTGTGATGCTGATGATATGATGATGTGCTGATGTGCTATGCTGATGCTGATGTGATGCTGATGATGCTGATGATGTGCTGATGCTGTGATGTGCTGATGCTGCTGATGATGATGTGATGCTGTGATTGCTGCTGAATGCTGATGTGCTGATGATGGCTGATGATGATCTGATGATGCTGCTGACTGCTGATGACTGATGATGCTGATGATGCTATGATGCTGATGATGCTGCTGGAGCTGATGTATGCTGATGAGCTGATGAGGCTTGATTCTATGATGCGATGATGCTGATGATGCTGATGATGCGGATGATGTGATGCTGATGATGATGATGATGATGCTGATGATTGCTTTGATGATGATGCAGATGATGATTGCTGTGATGCTGATGATGATGCTGATGATGCTGATGATTGATGATTGATGATGATGATGCTGATATGCTGATGATGCTGATGATGCTTGTGATGATGCTGATGATGCTGATGATGTGATGATGCTGAGGAGCTGATGATGCTGATGCTGATGATGATGCTGATGCTGATGATGCTGATGCTGATGCTGATGATGCTGATGCTGATGCTGATGCTGATGCTGATGCTGATGATGCTGATGTGATGCCTGCTGATGGCTGATGATGCTGATGATGCGTGATGCTGATGCTGATGCTGATGCTGATGCTGATGCTGATGTGATGTTGATGCGTGATGCTGATGCTGTGACTGTGCTGATGCTGATGATGCTGCTGATGGATGCTGATGATGATGCTGATGCTGATTGTGTATGTGGCTGATGCTGATGCGATCGATGCTGATGTGATGCTGATGTGATGCTGATGTGATGCTGATGATGCTGATGCTGATGAGATGATTGCTGATGATATGCTGATGCTGATGCTGAGGCATGATGTGATGCTTGATGCTGATGTGATGCTTGATGCTGATGCTGATGCTGATGCTGATGCTGATTTGATGCTGATGCTGGATGCTGATGCTGATGCTGATGCTGATTTGCTGAGGCTGATGAGAGCTGATGTGGAGCTGATGCATGAGCTGATGCTGATCTGATGATGCTGATTGATGCTGAGGTGATGCGTGATGATGCTGATGCTGATGCTGATGCGTTGCTGAGTTGATGCTGATGCTGAATGCTGATGCTGATGCTGATGTGATGATGCTGCTTTGGCTGATGCTGTGATGTGATGCTGATGCTGATGTGATGTGATGTGTGCTGATGCTGATGTGATGTTGAGCTGATGCGATGATTTGATGCTGAGCCTGATGCTGTGCTGCGATGCTGATGCTGATGCTGATGCAGATGCTGATGCTGATGCTGATGCTGATGCTGATTCTGATCTGATCTGAGGCTGATGCTGATGCTGAGGCTGAATCTGATGCTGATGCTGAAGCTGATGCTGATGCTGATGCTGGTGCTGATGCTGATCGATGCTGATGCGGATGCTGATGCTGGTGCTGATGCTGATGCTGATTCTGATGCTGATGCTTATGCTTGATGCTGATCTGATGCTGATGCTGATCTGATGCCTGATGCTGAGGCTGTGCTGAAATGCTGATGCTGATGCTGATGCTGATGCTGATGCTGGATGCTGATCTGATGCTGATGCTGATGCTGATTCTGAATGCTGAGCTGATGGCTTATGCTGATGCTGATGCTGAGCTGATGCTGATGCTTGATGCGAGCTGATCTGATGCTGATGCTGAATGCTGATGCTGAGGCTGAATGCGATGCTAAGCTGATGCTGATGCTGATGCTGATGCTGATGCTGAGCTGATTGCTGAGGCTGATGCTGATGCTGATGCTGATGCGGATGCGACTGCTGCTTGCTGATGCCTGATCGCTGATGCTGATGCTGATTCTATGCTGTGCGATGCTGATGGCTGATCTGAATGCTGAGCTGGCTGAATGCTGTGCTGATGCGATGCTGTTCGATGCTGATGCTGATGATGATGATGATTGCTTATGATTATGCTGATATGATGCTGATGATGAGGCGGATGAGGAATGCTATGATGATGCTGAGTGATGTGCTGCTGTGATGCTGAGATGAATTCTGATGGATGATGCTGATATGATGCTATGATGATCGCTGATAATGAGAATGATTATGATGCTGATGATATGATGATGAGATGAGGAAAAGATGATGATGATGATGCTGATGATATGCTGATTGATGATCTGATGATGATCTGATGATAGCTGAGGAATTATGCTGATGATGCTGATGATGCTGATGATGCTGATGATGCTGATGATGCCTGATGCTGCTGATGCTGCTGATGCTGCTGATGCGCGATGCTGCTGATGCCTGCTGATGCTGCTGATTCTGCTGATGCTGCTGCTGCTGCTGATGCTGCTGCTGCTGCTGCTGCTGCTGCTTGCTGCTGATGCTGCTGCTGCTGATGCTGCTGCTGATGCGCTGCTGATGCGCGCGGATGCTGTCGGCTATGCTGCTGCTGATGCTGCTTGCTGCTGGATGCTGCTGATGATCTGCTGATGATGCTGCTGATTATGCTTCTTATGATGCTGCTGATGATTCTTCTGATGAGCTGCTGATGCTGCTGATGCTGCTGTGCTGCTGAGCTGCTGATGCTGGCTGAGGCTGCGATGCTGCTGAATGCTGCTGATGCTGCTTATGCTGATGATCTGATGATGCTGATGATCTGATGATGCTGAATGAATCTGATGATGCTGATTATGCGATGATGTGAGTGATGCTGATGATGCTGATGATGCTGATGATGCGGATGATGCTGATGATGCTGATGATCTATGATGCGGATGATGCTGATGAGCTGATGTGCTGATGATCTGATATGCTGAGATTCTGATGATGCTGTGATGCTGAGGATGCTGATGATGCTTATGATGCGGAGATGCTGATGATGCTGATGATGCTGATGATGCGGATGATCTGATGATGCTGATGATGCGTGAGGCTGAGATGCTGATGATGCCTGATGATGCTATTAGCTGATGTTCTGATGATTCTGATGATGCTGATGATGCTGAATTAATGCTTATTATGCTATGATGCTGTGATGCTTGATTAGCTGATGATGCTTATGATGCTTATGAGATGATGATGATGATGATGAGAATGATGTTGATGATGCTGAGAGTGCTGATGATGCTGATGATGCTGATATCTGATGATGATGATGTGCTGCTGATGCTGATGATGCTGATTATGCTGATGATGCTGATGTGCTGATGATGAATGATGAATGATGATGATGATGAATGATGATATGATCTGATGATGCTGATGATGCGATGATGCTTGATGCTGATGAATGCTGATATGCTGATGATGCGGATGATGCTGATGATCTGATGATGCTGATGAGATGCTGATTGAATGCTGATGTGCTGCTGATGATGCTGAATGCTGATGATCTGATGAGGCTGATGATGCTGCTGATGCTGATGATGCGGAGAATGCGGATGATGCTGATGATGGCTGATGTGTGCTGATGATGCGGATGATGCTGAGATGCTGATGATGGCTGATGATGCTGATGATGCTGATATGCTGATGATGCTGATGATGCTGATGATGCTGATGATCTTATGAATGC
>JACBWV010000552.1:2918976-2933976 GCA_013435795.1 Chlamydomonas sp. ICE-L | reverse complement strand
GTTGCTAGATGATACAGAAGGAGCTGTAGGTGCCAGATCCGTTGCATGGGTGTTCAGGTGCATGCCGTGTTAAGAGTTGAAGGTTGCTGGTTGATGGTTCAGTGATGGGTGACAGGAGGTGGAGTAATCATCCCGTCCACATCGTGGGGGGAATTTAGCCCCCACTTCATTTTAGGGTGTTTAGGGTGCTTAGGGTGCTTATGTTTAGCGGTTTAGGGTGTTTAGGGTGTTTAGGTTTAAGTGGTTTAGGTTTTCCTCCCAACCCATCCACATGTACTCCCTTACCCCCTTCTCCTATATCCTAACCCAGACCCCCCCCCCCCCCCCCCCCCCCCCCCCCCCCCCCCCTCTCCCCTCTCCACCCCCCACCCCCACCCTGCAACGCCTTTCTTCCCAACCCATCAACAAGCACTCTTTTACCCCCCTTCCCTTCCATTCCAACGCATAAATACAAGCCCTCCCCCACCCCACCCCACCCTCCTCTCCACCCCTCACCCCCACCTTGCAACGCCTTTCCTCCCATCCCTTCCACATGTATTCCCTTACCCCTTTTCATGCAAACCCAAGCCATCTGGTGGGGGAAGTTAGCCCCCACTTAAGTCAGATCCCCCTAAATTTTAGGGGGGTTAAGGTTCAGTGGTATATGTTTGGATTGGGTTTAGAGGTTTGGTGGTTTTAGGGTTCAGGGTATAGGTGGGTTTACGGTTTGGGTACGTGGGGGCTAACTTAAGTTGGGGCTAACTTCCCCCCTACCAAGCCGTCCACATGTGACGCACTTTACTCCTCTCACTTCAGAATTAGGGGGTCCTTCACACCCTTTTCTGCACACCTGTGGGACTATTATTACCCAGAGTGCACCCTTCAAAGCAAAATGAAAGAGCGCCGAAGCCCCCCTAAATTTGCAGAGTCTCCACCCCTCATCCCACCCGGAAACCCCTTCCATCCAGCTAACCGGTCACCCCGCAACCCCCCACCCCGGAAACCCCTTCCATCCCGCTAACCGGTCACTCTGCAAACCCCCACCCCCGAAACCCTTTCCATCCTGCTAACCGGTCACCCCGCTACCCCCCACCCCCCAAACCCCTTCCATCCCGCTAACCGGTCACCCGGCGAACCCCCACACCCAGTTTTTTTTCAAATCTGAAAGTGGGTTTTTTCTAGCTTTATGGTTTGAGGCCTCCTCCTCCTCCTCCTCCTGTGGGCCACTCCAATAAACCTACACCCCGCTAACCCCCACACAACTGAACCTTCACCCCGTCACCCCATCCACACACCAGATTTTCGTCAGATCCTTGTGTGCCCCCAGATCTGTCAATAGGTCCAGTGCACCATCCGAACATAGACCATGCACCTCAACCCCAACCCACTAACCATTCACCCCGCTAACCCCCACACCACTAAACCTTCATCCCGTCAACCCATCCATTCACCAGACTTTCTTTAGATCCTCCAGTGCCCCTGCTAACCCCACATTACTAAACCATCACCCCGCTAACCCCACATTACTAAACCTTCACTCCGCTAACCCCACATTACTAAACCTCAACCCCGCTAACCCCACATTACTAAACCTTCACCCCGCTAACCCCACAATACTTAACCTTCACCCCGCAAACCCCACATTACTAAACCTCCACCCCGCAAACCCCACATTACTAAACCTTCACCCCGCTAACCCCACATTACTTAACCTTCACCCTGCTAACCCCACATTACTAAACCTTCACCTCGTCAACCCATCCACACACTGGACTTTCTCCAGATCCTCGAGTGAGTGCGTTTCAGCTCTGTCAGGAGGTCAAGAGCACCATCCAAACATAGCCCATGCACCTCCCCACCCCACTAATGCCTGCTTCTGCCGCTACTACTTCTGCTGCTACTGCTGTTACTGCTCCAAATGCTGCTGCTGCTTCTCGTTTAACTTACACAAATAATTTACTGCAGCTCCTTGTGTGCCCCCAGTCCTGCGAGGAGGATTAACCCCACCCCGCAAATGCCTGCTGCTGCTGCTGCTGCTACTGCTGCTGCTGCTGCTGGGTAAACTTACACACCTGACTTTTCTTCAGCTCCTTGTGTGCCCCCAGTCCTGTCATGAGGTCAAGTGCAACATCCGAACATAGCACATGCACCTCAACCCCACCCCGCTAATGCCTGCTCCTGCTGCTGCTGCTACTGCTGCTGCACTAATGCTACAGCTGCTGCTGCAACTACTGCTGCTGCTGCTGCGGGTTAAACTTACACACCTGACTTTCTTCAGCTCCTTGTAAGCCCCCAGCCTTGTCAGGAGGTCAAGCTAGCCCATGCACCTCACCCCCACCCCGCTAATGCCTGTGCAGCTGCTGTCTTTGCTACTGCTGCTACTTCTGCCGCTGCCGCTGCTGCTGCTGCTGCTGCTGCTGGTTAAACTTAGCCACCTGACTTACTTCAGCACCTCATGTGCCCCCAGCTCTGTCAGGAGGTAAACCTAGCCCATGCAACTCATCTCCTCCCCGCTAATGCATGTGCTGCTGCTACTGCTGCTGCTACTGCTGCTACTGCTGCTACTGCTGCTACTGCTGCTACTACTGCTGCTGCTGCTGCTGCTGCTGCTGTTTAAACTTACGCACCTGACTTTCTTCAGCTCCTCATGTGCCCCCAGCTCTGTCAGGAGGTCAAGTGCAAAGGTCTTAGCATCTTCATCGCTCATTGGCCAGTCCCTTGCCGCCCAAGCTGTCGGCATTGGGGCCACAAAAGGCTCGATGTCTACAGAGCCTTCAGAACCCATACCATCCTACAGAGGGGAGTACGAACGTGTTTTGTGGGTGTGGAGGTGAGGGAGGGAGGAAGCGAAAGGATGGGAGGGAGGGGGGTGGGTTGGGCGGATGGGAGGGAGGAGGGGAGGGGAATGGAAGCTGGGGCTGGGGAGGGATGGGAGAGGATGGTAGGGAGGACCCCTGCAGAGGACAGGGGGGCCTGAGGCAGTAGGGAGGGACAAGGATGGTAAGGAGAACCAGTACAGAGGACGGGGGGGCCTGAGGCAGTAGGGAGGGACAAGGATGGTAGGGTGTATGTAGTGTTGTTGTCAAGGTCGATATTATCACTGCCCAGTCCTGTGTTGTCTATGTCTTTGCCATTGGGGCCACAAAAGGCTCAATGCCCACAGAGCCTTCACAACCCGTACCATCCTACAGACGTGGGGGGAAGTGAAGGTTAGGGGGTTTAGGAGGTTTAGGGTTTAGGGTTAAGTGGTTAAGGTTTAGAGTCAAAAGTTTAGGGTTTTGGTGGTCTTAGGGTTCAGGGTTTAAGGTCTAGGTGGGTTTAGGGTTTAGATAAGTCGGGGCTAACTGAAGTGGGGGCTAACTTCCCCCTACCGTTGGCATTCGGACCACAAAGGGCTCTATATTCACAGAGCCTTCAGTGCCCATACAGTCCTACAGACATGGGGGGGGGGTTAAGTTTAAGGGGGTTAGGGTTACGTGGTTAAGGTTTACAGTCAAATGTTTAGGGTTTTGATGGTCTTGTGTTTTAGGGTTTAGGGTCTAGGTGGGTTAAGGATTTAGATACGTGGGGGCTACCTTCCCCCTACAGTTGGCATTGGGGCCACAAAGGGCTCTATATCTACAGAGACTTCAGTACCCATACCATCCTACAGGGGGTAGGAGGGCCTTAGGCAGTAGGCAGGGACAATGAGTGTCTGGTGAATGGTACGGTGTATGTAGTGTTGTAGTCAAGGGCGATATCATCACTGCCCAGTCCTGTATTGTCCATGCCGTAGGTATTTGGCACTGCAAATGTAGGGGATCTTTGGTACCCTTTCTGCACCCCTACGGCACCTTTATTCAGAGGGGTGCGAAAAGGGTGCCGAAGACCCCCCTATTTTTGGGGCGGAGCCCCTTCTTCATTGGGGCGGGAGCCCCCATGGTTACCCATTTGTCCGTCCGATCGTCTGACCGCGATGAAGCCTGACACGTCAGCCAACGGTCTCGTAACTAACTCGCTTCCGTTGCCACCTGTTGCTCCGTCGTGAACACTCTCCGCCATTTTTTTGCGGCACATGCGACGCTGCATAGAACTTGTCGGTTTTAGAAGCAGTTTCTCGTAGCCAAGATAAGAGCTACAGTATGATGTGAATACAACCAGTGCTTTAATTTTCAGCTACAAGCACCAGCTTCAAGGCAGTTCCCCTGACTGGCTATTCAGCCTAACCTGGCGCAACCTAGGGCACCTTGAGGCTGACACAATTAGTTGCCCAGACCTGCTGAAAAATCCAGTGCAACCCAGTGGCTGGCTCTGGGAGCTGCCTAGAAGCTGCTAAGAACAACTGAAAAGAAAAACCATGAATACAACCACTCACCATCAAGATAGGCACTCCAGTACCAAATACAGCCTCTCTGGCTGCATCATGCGCCTCCATGTACTTGGCTTGGTCCACTGGATCTGGGCTGTTAAAGAATCTTCCGGAAACCACAACGCCTGTGCCAGTTAGACGAAGAGGGGGCCTGAAGGTATAGTTGGTTTCGGGGTCTTTCGGTACAGAAAAATCATCACTCCAATAACAGTACCAGCTGTCCACAAGCTGGTGTGCGAGGGAATACAGGGGCACTGATTCTTGGGGATAGGGGAATTGAGCCAGATCTGGGTCCACAGGGTTGAGGCTGATGAAGTGCTCGATGCACTTGGCTCGGTGCTCCTCAGGGGAGGTGGTCGTCAGTCCTGGCATGACTTGATCAGAGCTGGGCTTGGCTTGGTTTGGCTTGCCTTGATCAGAGCTTGGCTTGGCTTGGTTTGGCTTGCCTTGATCAGAGGAGAGGCTGTGCGTGCATGTGCTGACTCGCTTGTGGATCCCAGATGCGAAACTGAAGTGTGGCTGGGCTGTGGGCCAGGTGCCAGCTGAAGTGTGGCCAGTTGCTAGGTGGCTAGTAGATAAGCCTGCTGTGGGTGGGCTGCTGTGGGTGGGCCTGGTGCTAGCTGGCGTGTGGATCCGACGTGCAGAGCTGGGCTTTGGCGGGGGCAGACTATCAACGGGGAGGAACACACAGCAAGGGAGGGGTTTCAGAGATGAGGGAGGCAAACCAGAAAAAATGAATTGCACAATGCAGTGAGGCCTCGGCAACCTTAGCATCCAAGACCCTGTGCCAGCTACTGCCTAGCTACTGCTACTAGGGTAGGGAGGAGGGGGGCCAGATCGGGGGGCCAGATGCAACTGAGGGCCGAGGAAGAGGGGGTTAGTGGGTTGGGCGGTGGGAGTGGGATGGGGGCACACAGGTAGGGTTCGATATTTTGTGGGAGCTCCAAATCCGGACTGCGTCTCTCGTGGGTTACGAAAGATCTAGATCGCGAAAAACCAAGGAAAGCTACGTGGCTTGGCCTTGATCTTGAATAGGTTTTAGAAGGCACGCGCGTGCGTTTTGCTCTTTGCCCTCTACCAAAGCAACGCCTGACTAAGGTTTTAAGGCAAAGGCAAAGGCTAAGGCAAAGGCAAGACGAACCTGGGCGGGGTAAGGTTGCACTTAAGCATGCAGACAGGCAATGGCAGCGTTGTTTTCCTCAGGAATCGTCGGTTTATATATCAGTGATGGGTTGAGAAAGCGGACCGAACAAGTTGTAGAGTACTTAGTGACAGGAAGTGAGCGAAGATCGTCTCCCTGAAGCCTGGGGGATCCGCAAAAAACCCTGGCTACGCCACGTCGTTGTACCGCAGTTGTGACTGTTCTCGCTTCCCGAGGATTTGTAACTAACAGATCCTATATAATAATAATCTCTACAGAGGCAGGGGCAGGGGGGCCTGCTACTTGGGCAGTGAGCCCGTCGCACCAACGGTTTAGTGCTCATTGACCTGAAGGACGATGATTTTGTGAAAAGGGCCTTGCTGGAGAATGTTATAATGGCAACCATAGATAGCAACAAACAATGATGGTCTCATGGATGTCTAAGATGCATTTAGAGATAAGGTGTTGTAGAACAAATCCGCGATTTTATGCAAGATAACCAGACTTCACTAAGCAAGATTGACTTGGGAAACATTGATACAGGCATCTCTAAAATAACAGAAACTGTCTGGGAATTCCTGGGTACAGTGATGATAACCAAGGAGTCGTTGTGTGGAGTTCAGTTCGTCAATGCCATTTATTATTAGCCCTTCCTATCTGGGCAAGTCCCTTAAGCCTATTTGGATTACCCCTGGACTGTAACATACATGCATACAGTGTTGCACATCCAAGTTTGGAAGGGCTTGAGTCAGATGTACCACTGTGCCAGGTTTACCACTGGAAGCCTCACACCACCACTACATCACTACTGTTATTGACTGATTTATATATCAGTCTCTGAGTCGGCATAATGCACACCGGTACCTTTCCCTCCTGGTACCGCGTTGCCTGCCGCCAGGCCACAGGCTAGCTGTGGCCTGCACGTGACTGCAGTACTCTGCAGTACACATCTCTATTCTATATGATTCCGCCTGTTGCGCGAAATAGCATCTTCTCCTCTATCGAGCCTATGCCGTTGTAACAATCTTACATTAACAGGTTATGTGTGCCATCTTTAGACGCTAACGAAGAACAGCCGCTGATTTCCGCGCTTGGATTCAGTTCCCCTCTGACTTGTCGAAGGCCCGAGTTTACTAAGCACCTGGACTCCCTGTGCGGATCCTACTTCCCGCTGCTCCGCCTGCCGCTTCCTACCAAGAATCCTTGGATCTGCCACTGCGTCCTACGACTGGAGCAAGCAAGAGCGACCACAAGTCACCGAAATCTATGAAGTGAGTATAGGACGACGCCCTCACCGAGACTCACACAGTGCTGTATTGATCTCAGACGATCAATTTATCTACGCCTCCAGCTTAACAGAAGCTTCTGTCGTCGAACATTGCCGCTTGGCAACATTCACCCCTCCGGTAATCCGCTGGATCCCTTTGGATCGCCGATTCCCACACACACTCCATCCCCTCTTCCCCTGCCCCGCCCTCGTAACTCCCCCTCTCCCACCACTCCGACTTACAACGCCAAGACTCCTACGCAGAAGACCTCACCATGCAACCGCCCAGAATATTCACTGGTAACAACCTCTACACCTGGCGCAGCGCCAGGCAGAATATCCTCCTTGCCCTCAAATCAGATAGGGATACCATTGCCATTTCTTTCGACTGCCAACAAGCGGTCGTCGCTGGCGAACCTGATGACTCTGATGGTTACCCTGCTGATGATGTTACTTACCCTCCTGTTGCGGCTGCTGACCCGGCTGCTCCGCCTGTCCCTAGGATTGGTGTCCCCAACAGGATCTCGACCTGGAAGAATAACAAGGCCTTCAAGATCATCATAGATCATGTATCAGATGGCATCCGTCCAGCAGGCCATTCATGCCAACACAGATATGGCCACTAGATAGAGCCTTCAGGTTTCTAGATGCCCTGTACTCTGAGGATGGCAGCAGACTAGAGCATACCACCCTGACTGCCATAATGGGATTACGTATGACCTCTACTGAATCCCTGCAGACTTACCTCTCCAGGGCAGCTGATCTGTACTCCCAGATTCCCAAGATACAAGGCCACCACACCGTCTCTATCAGCACCTTCCTGAACCTCATTGTGAGGGGACTGAACTCCCGCCCTGACTATGATGGTTACATCAATCAGTTCAACCCTACTGCTATTACCACCTTTTCCATGCTCCAAAGTGCCCTTTTCAACTGGTGCTTAGTGAAGCAAGTGGACTCTGCACCATCTCCCGAAGAGGCTGAGCTGGCAGCTGCAGCCTACAGGGCCAAGAAGCCTTTCAACAGCAAGCACCTCCCATTCAGAGACAGGACTGCCAACAAGAAGATGACCTGCTGGAACTGTGGGGGAATTGGCCATAGCTCCAGAGAGTGCACCAGTGAGGACACTGATCTGGCTTTCAGGCCAGCAGACTCAGACGAAGCTGACCATGGATCTAAGTCACCTCCCAATAACAGATCAGGAGATGACAAGGATCCCGACGACAGGAAGACCCACAAGAAGACCAGTCCAGACAGGAGGCGTCCAAGAAGATACCCAAGCAGGGGACGCCATGCCCATGTTGCTGATGGTGATCAATCCACCTCCAACTCTGACAGTAAGGGTGAAGAACACAACTTCCTGTCCCTGGCACTGGATGAGGACAACCTCCAGCCCATGAGATTTGCTACACCAACCAGAGGCAAGTCTGTTTCATTTGCCTTGCCACCTGACCCCCTGGCTAATACAGCATTCTTTGGACAAATAAGTGCTGATGATGAATGCACTATAGAAGATGGAGAAGTTTTCCAGGCAGCACTGCAGACAGAATGGATCATAGATACTGCAGCACACTCTCATGCAACAAGTAACATCTCCCATCTGCATGACATTCAGGACCTCCAACAGCCTATTAAACTGCAGCTGGCAGATCAATAATCTCCACCTATCCTCTGCAAGCAGACAGGGAAGGCCAAGATCAAGGGCCATGGCAGGACTCTGATCATCCTGAACAATGTACTTCTTGCTGACTGCAAAATGCCCAACATCATTAGCATTCATGCAGCCACCAGCCTGTGCCCAGACCTCCAAGTTCACCTGTCCAAGACTCAAGCCACACTCTCCATCCCAAGACCATCTGGTCCCAAACTGCTCCTCTCATGCCCCAAAAGGCATGGACTCTACCTTACCCAAACTTCACCAGCCCCTGCCAGTAATCCCTCTATCCCTGTGGACCCTACCATTGCCTACATCATGATGGTTACCAAGCCTCCATCAACTCACACTGACTCTGAGACAGGGCAGTACCCACCCACTCATGAGACCTCCCCCAGTAGAGCTGATCAAGACCTCCAGGACTTCCCCTCTACTTCTGCTCCATCTGCACCCCACACTGATTCTGAGACAGGGCAGTACCCACCCACTCATGTGGAGGCAGATCAAGACCCACAGGACTTCCCCTCTACTTCTGACCCATCTGCACCCCACACTGATTCTGAGATAGGGCAGTACCCACCCACTCATGTGGAGGCAGACCAAGACCTCCAGGACCACCCTCCCCCTCTCTGCCAGTACCATTCCCCTCCCACTGCAGACAATCTGGAAGACTCTTTTGATGATACTCACAGTGATGATCTGCCAGAGCTCATCCATCCAGAGGTACACAAGCACCAGGATGAACCTGGAATAGATGTAGATGACCCTCCTGAAACCACTCCAGACCTCCAACAACAGCTGGACAACCTGGGCCTGCAACGAGCCAGAGCAGAGATGGAACTCCTCAGTGACCAGATCAGAACAAACTATGAGGAATATGATGGCCCCATAGATGGGGACGGGTCACTCAAGCCATCTGATCTAGACACAGCAACTACCTGGGACCAATGGATACTGGTCGACAGGTCACCAGACATTGGACTACCACTGGGAGAAGTTAATCAGAATGTCAACAACATCCACTTCTCCAACAACTCCAGCCTTAACCTCACACGTTTTGGATGCACCCTACACCACCTGAACAGCAGGCCTGCTTCACCAGCTTTCAACATCAAGCCCAGGCCTCCACTTTCCAAGCTCATCACAGCATTCACCAGCAAGTTTCCTACCCTGCTAGCTTCTGAAAGAGAACAGTTCCCTCACAGGTCAATGCACAAGGAGCCATCTGATGCCTGCAGCCCTATCATCCAGCACAACAGCAGACTCCAGCAAATGGTGCAAGCATACCCCACTGTTTCTACCACAGCCAGACCCACTCTACAGTGGGCCATTTGTCTCCAAGCTGCCATGGTCAATGCACATGCTCACACACTCTCATTCAGACCTAAGATGATCATGGACCCCAGGAGCTGTGCACATCCTGGAGGCAAAGTGCTATGTGTCAACCACCTCAGCATGAACTGGAACCCCATGGACTTCACCTTCATCAACATCCTTACCCCCCCCAGCCTAGCTCCCAAGTCATTTGACCAGTTCCTTGCCCAAGTCTGCCAGCAACTTGACCTTGATGGCTTCCCCAGCAAGCCAGGCACTTAGTTCAGTTTCCTACATTGCTTCTCATCTTTTGGATAGACTTGAACACTCTAGAATTTTTTAGATTACCTGTCTAATGTACTGCCCCATTTACTTCCACAGGCAGCACCCCTTCTGAATTTAGGATTTTTCTAGTCTCTCCCTTGATGCTTTAATTTAGGACCTACCTAATGTAGCTCACCCAAATTATGGGGGGACTAGTCCAGACATCATGTCTAAATGACAAACCCTTTAGTCTCGAATCATACAAACTTCTCGTAAAAGGATATCTTCACAAGCCTTAACCAAGCCTGGACTTCCCTCCCCAGCAGTCTCCCTGCAGCCTACCTGCAGCCCTCTGCAGTACTTAGTTCAGCCCCTGGCAGCCTATCTGCCCTAGCCTGCAGCCTGCCTGCAGCTTACCTGCAGTTTCCTTACACCTTCTCAGCAGCCTTACTGCTACTTAGCCTGCAGCCTACCTGCAGTGTTCCTTAACTAGCCAGCTATCCCAGAAGACTGACATTTCTTTGAAGTCTCCCTAGCTTTTATATTTTAATTTTTCTTATGCCCCTCAGTTAATTCCAGGAATTCTTGAGCTCAAGAATACCTTGAATTGGGGGGGATGTTATTGACTGATTTATATATCAGTCTCTGAGTCGGCATAATGCGCACCGGTACCTTTCCCTCCTGGTACCGCGTTGCCTTCCGCCAGGCCACAGGCTAGCTGTGGCCTGCACGTGACTGCAGTACCCTGCAGTACACATCTCTATTCTATATGATTCCGCCTGTTGCGCGAAATAGCATCTTCTCCTCTATCGAGCCTATGCCGTTGTAACAATCTTACATTAACAACTACCACCACCACACACACACAGCACCTTCTCAAATTAATTTGAAGTGAGAAGGGACAATTGAATGACTTAGGGTGGGTTGAAGGTGCTAACCAAACCCCTCACATTTCCATCCCCATTCACAACATGGGGCGTCTCAGCGTGCACTTTTTCCGTGATCATTCCCATCACATAGACACTTGAGTTGCCGATGGGCACAACATGCAACACCATTACCAACCTCCCCCATGGATGTTTGCGTAAACCCTACGTAGTGCGATTCCTACAAAACGGACACCGCGTTGTAGGAATCAATGCGATGCCTGTCAGGTTTGCCCGAGCTGAGAGGGCAGGGGAAAACAGCATGGAGCATCTTGGGCGCAGCACCTCGCAAGCGGAGCGCAGCACAAGGAGCCCCGGGCGGGCAACGCAAATATATAGCACCCACCTGAAATATACACCACCCAGCTCGCCAAGGCGAGCACAACCGAATTCCAACCGACTAGAACTCGTCCTCACCAACTCAAGCCAACTCCCAACGTTTTCCTGACTCCTGATTTCCAATTCGGCAGTTGTGTAGAACACGGCAGTTGTGTCGAACATCAACGGCAGTTCTGTCCGAGTCTCGAGTGATTAATTACGCTGTGGTGCTTGGCATCTTATCTGATTGATTTACCTTTGCATTTATTTCCAGAAGGAATAGCGATTGTTGTTCCGAAGCTCCAATCTTCAGTATCTTGAGTAATCTTCGCGCACCGATCTTTGTCTCCTATCCTCCATCTGTCCCCAATACTCTTGCTTCTTCTGATGGGATATTCGATGACCCAGTCGAACATGTGCATTGCTGCATAGCCCTCCCTTGTTTCCTAACTCACACTCGAAACCTGTGACCAATTTTAGCCACCTGCCTTGCTTACCGTCCCCTACCAGCAGTTGCTACCGTGGTTTTCTATCAATCTGTAATCGCAGACTGCACTCTCAACACTCGCCCAAGGCAACAGCTTGTAGCAAACCACCCTCAAGCCAAGCCAAACTAAAACAAGCCAAACCAAGCCAAGCCAAGCCTAGCACGCTGAGCCTGGCTCACCTTTGCACTAGCTCTAACCAGCCTTAAACTGCCAGGCTAGTCCAAGTCAAGCCTAGCAAACTCCGCCAGGCTCAGACCTATTCTAGCTCAGGTCAGCCTTAGACCACCAGGCTAGGCCAAGCCAAGCCAAGCCAAGAAAAAACAACCGAAAGCAGCGCAAGCTAGCGACAATTAAGCAGGATGCCTCCCAAGTTTGCCCTCAAGATTGCGATTCAGGAGGATGACACCCCTCCAAACCCATGTGGTGGTGGGCAGTCTGATGCTGGTTCTCTGAACCAGGGGGGGGCCAACAACCAGGGCCAGGATGCCATGGTGAGTCAGGACTTTGTGTGTGTTTGTGTTTGGTGGTAGTTGTGGTGGTGGAGGAAGCAATAATTAAGCAGGATGTTTTTTGTGCGTGTGCATGCATGTGCACCTTCACCTGTGCGCACCCACTTGCACGGCAAATACACACCCTCACAAACTCACACACAATTATACACACACTCACAAACACACAGATAGATGCACACACACATACATGAACTTACACACACACATACACACACTTGCATGGTCAAACACACACTCTCACAAACACACACACAAGCACACATACACAGACTCACAAAACACACTCACACACATGCATGCATGTTCACCTTCACCTTGGCGCACTCACTTGCATGGGCAAACACGCACCCTCACGAACACACACGCACACACAAATATACGCAAACACTCACTAATACACACATGCATACATACACACATTTATGCATACACATACACGCATGCATGCATGCATGTTCACCTTCAACTTGGCAAACACACTCGCATGGGCACAGACACCCTCTCAAACAAACACACTCACAAACACACACACACACTCACAAAAACACACACACACACACATGCATGCATGCATGCATGTGCACCCTCACCTTTGCAAAAACAACTGCATGGGCAAACACACCCTAACTAACACACTCATACCTACACGCTTGCATGGGCAGACCCCCCCCCCCCCCCCACACACACACACCATCACACCATCACCATCACCATCACCATCACCATCACACCATCACACACACACACACGCACCTAACCCCCACCCCCACCCCCACCCCACCCCCCACCCCCACCTCAACCCTCTCAGGGCTCCCTCCGAATGAACAACGATGGCATCACTGTCATGACAGCCTCCTACAACCCCTACTCCTTCAGCAGTGAGGGTATGAGTAATGAGAAAGATGGGCAGTCCTACAGGGTGAGTATGTGAGCTAGAAAGGAGGGGAGGGGTGGACGTACAACCCCTACTCCTCCTTCAGCAGTGAGGGTATGAGTAGGGGTCAGCTATGTTGTATAAAATTAGTGAATAAATAATATTGTATAATGTTATATAATATTAGTCGGACGAGCTGTCTCGCCAGAATTTCGGATTTATTTGAAAAACTAATATAATTGTGACACTGTAATAATATTGTTTAATATTAGTTTTTCAAACACTAATATTAGTTGCCGTTCCCTCGGTATGAGTAATGAGAAAGATGGGCAGTCCTACAGGGTGATTATTGGGATGTAGAAGGGAAGGGAGGGGTAGGTGGTTGGGTTGAGTGTTAGGGGGTCAGATGGGCAATCCTACAAAATGGGTATTGGGATGTAGAAGGGAAAGGAGGGCTAGGTGGTTGGGTTGAGTGTTAGGGGGTCAGATGGGCAATCCTACAAAATGGGTATTGGGATGTAGAAGGGGAAGGAGGGCTAGGTGGTTGGGTTGAGTGTAAGGGGGTCAGATGGGCAATCCTACAAAATGGGTATCGGAATGTAGTAGGGAAAGGAGGGCTAGGTGGTTGGGTTGACTGTTAGGGGGGTCAGATAGGCGATCCTACAAAATGGGTATTGGGATATAGTGGGGAAAGGAGGGGTAGGTGATTGGGTTGACTGTTAGGGGGGTCAGATGGGCAATCCTACAAAATGGGTATTGGGATGTAGAAGGGAAAGGAGGGCTAGGTGGTTGGGTTGAGTGTTAGGGGGTCAGATAGGCAATCCTAAGGTGGGCACAGGGTTGGGTAGTTAGGCCAGTACCAGGGATTTCCCACTTGCTATGCGTAGCGATTGCTACCTATGACCCTGTTTTGGCCCACATTGCTGCTATAAGAATACAAGGGGCTCTAAATGGCCCTTAATGGCCCTGAAAAGCTGAGAAAGCAACACAAACGTTGTCACAGGAGGAGGCCTAAGACCTAAAAAAGCTAGAAAAAACCCGCTTTCAGATTTGAAAAAACGTCCTTGCCAGTACGCGCCAAAAATCTGTACCTGTACTCGTTTCCTGGAAATTATGTACGTGTCTGGTGAGTATGGTTACATTCAAAATGGGTATTAGGATGTAGTAGGGAAGAGAGGGGTAGGTGTTTGGGTTGAGTGTAAGGGGGGTTAGATGGGCAATCCCACAAGGTGGGAACAGGGTTGGGTAGTACGGTCAGTATGCCCATAACATCCGCATCTGTCCTCGTTTCCTGGAAATATAGTGCGTGTATGGTGTGTACGGTTGCATAAACATATGGGTATTGGGGTGTATCAGGGAAGGGAGAGGTACATGCTTGGGGAGGGGGGGGGGGGGGGGGGGGGGGGGGGATGGGGGGGGGGGGGGTGGGGGGGGGGGGGTTGGTGGGGGGTGGGGGGGGGGGTGGGGGTGGGGTGGGGGGGGGGGGGGTGTATTCAATTTTCAATCCTACAAGGTTGGTACAGGGTTGTGTGTTAGGCACAGTACCAAACCCCTCAGGGAATCTTTCCCCTGCTTTACACAGCGATCGCTACTTTTGACCCAGTTTTTGGCACAAAGTGCTGTTACAAAGACAACAAGGGGCCCTAAATGGCCCTAAAAAGCTTCATAAAGCTATAAAACGCTTTCCCTGGAGGAGGCCTAGAACCATCTAGAAAAAACCCAATCTCAGATTTGAAAAAAAACATCCTTGCCAGTTTGCGCAAAAAATCCGTATCTGGACTTGTTTCCTGGAAATTGCTCGGTTGCATATGGTCATGCATACGTATTGGTATGGCATACATACATTGTATTGGGATGTGGTAGGGAAGGGATGGGGGGGGGGGGGGGGGGGGGGGGGGGTGTGGGTGGTGTGGTG
>JACBWV010000552.1:2907859-2917901 GCA_013435795.1 Chlamydomonas sp. ICE-L | reverse complement strand
CGGGGGGGCGGGGGTTACTTGGGGGGGGGATAGGGGGTGAGGGGGCATGTGGCAGGAGGGGTGAAAGGCAAAGGAGAGGGGCCAGGAAAATACGCCAACAGGGCAGTTACAGCAGGAACCACACACGACCACACCCAGACAGGAGTGGCAGAGCACAAAACACAGCCCGAAAACACACACGCGACGCAGGCACAACAACAGCACACAGCAGACACACACACACCACACAGCACACACCACACACACACACACATCACAACACAGCACCACACAAACAACGAGCCACAAACTAAAACCAACAACTCACACACCCAAAACAGTTCACACACCCACACAAACACAAACACACAAAACACACACACCCCGTCCACTCCCTCTCTCCCCCCCCTCCTCCCCCCCCCCCCCCCCAAACACACGCCACCACACAAAGATGTCTGAGACCCACAACAAGCTATTGCAAGCGGCTGGGGGCAGGGGCACAGAGCACGTGTACAAGGGCTTCCTCATTAAAGACCCCCCCCCCACCAAACGAGCCCGCCCCTTCCCCAACCCCCCCCTCCCCCCCCCACCACCAATACCCAAACAAACGACAAGCCGGGCGCCACCCCCCACCCCACACCTACCACCCCCACCCAGCCCCGACCACCTGTGGCTCCCCACCCGTCGTCCAGCCCCCCACACCCCCCCCACCCGCCCCCACACACCACCCCGCCCCCAGACCCACCGTCTCACCACCTTCTTCCCAGCCCCCCACCCCACCCCCTCGCCCCCCAAAACCCACACTGACCCTAACCCACTTCTCCACACCTTCTTCCCAGCTCCCCCCCCACACACACACACCCCGCGCCCACCCCACCAGCCCGCACACACGAAAAGTACCATTCCCACCCAGGTCATCGTTGATAACCAACACCAGCGTGGAACAAAAGAAAGTGCGCCCCACTTTTCAGCACAGTACACATGCAGCAGCAAGCACTCCAGCCCCCCCACTACCGCCAACCCCAACCCCCCAACCCCCAACACCCCCCACCCACACCCCACCCCACCAACATATCATCTGCTTCCCAGCTTTCCCCCCCAGCTCCTCCTATCCCCCCACCCACACGCACATACTCATTCCTACCCAGGTCATTGTTGACACCGACTCCAGTGGTGAAATGAAACGCCCACTTGCAGCAACGCCCTGTACACTTGCAGCCAGCAGCACTACAGCCACCCCCACCCTCCACCAAACACCCCCCACCCCACACCCCCAACCACACACACCATGCGAAAACTCCAAATATGCAGCTCTTACCAGATAAACAACCCAGCCTCAGCAGCAGAAAAGAAGATCCTCCTACCCCACCACCCACAAGCACTTACTCATTCCCCCCAGGCATTGTGTTGACACCGACTCCAGTGGTGAAATGCGCGCCCCACTTGAGCCAGCTTACACTGCAGCAGCAGCACTCCAGTGCTTCGCCCTTCACGCTGCAGACGAAAAAGAAACAAATGCAAACTCACACAAACTCATTCCCCCCAACTCCCCCCACCACACACACACACACACATCCTCATTCCAACCACAGTCATTGTTGACACTGACTCCAGCGGAAGAATGCTCGCCCCACTTGAGCCAGCTTACACTGCAGCAGCGGCACTCCCCCGCTTCGCCCTTTTCACTGGAAACGGAAGGGGAAAAAAAAAAAAAAAAAAAAAAAAAAAAAATAAAAAAAAAAAAAAAAAAAAAAAAAAAAAAAAAATATTTGCAAACTCATGTGCAAAACTCAATTCTCACCCAGGCCCCCCCCACCCCACACACATCCTCATTCCAACCTCGGTCATTGTTGACGCCGACTCCAGCGGTACAGGACAAGAAAAAAGAATAGAAGGGGAAAAGAAAAGAAGCTAAAAAAAAAAACAAGGCTCGCCCCACTTGAGCACCTTACCACTGACTGAAGCACTGTTACTCCCGCGCTTCGCCCTTCACACTTTTGGTAACGATTTAAAGGAGAGGGAAAAAAGGACAAACTCAATTGCAAACTCATGTGAAAACTCACTATCCACCAGCGCCGAGCACCCCCTCCCCCCCCCCCGTACCCCCCACACCACCACCCCCGACCACGACACACACCACACACACAGGACACACATCAACCCACCCCACACCCACTAATCTTTTCCTACCGCAGGTCATCGTTTGACACCGCACTACAGCGGAAAGAATGCTCGCTCCCACGTGAGCCCAGCTTGCTTTAACACTGCAGTCAGCAGCCACTCCAGCGCTCGGCCCTCCATTTCCAGATGAAGAAGAGATAAAAAAAAGAAACAAAGGCAAAAGCAGACACAAGAAGGAAAACAATAAAGAAAAAACAACAGAAAACAAAAACAAAAGAGAAAGAAAAAAAAAAAAAAGAAAAAAATAAACACAGCAAAAACATAATGAAACAAAATAATAAACCCCCCCCCCACCCTCCCCCCCTCCCCCCCCCCCCCCCCCACCCCCCACACCCCCCCCCCCCCCCCCCCCCCCCCCCCCCCCCCTCACCCCTCCACCCCCCCCCCCCCCCCCCCCCCCCACACACCACCACACACACACACCTCATTCCAACAACCCAAGTCATTGTTGTGAACGACTCCAGCGGAAGAAATGCTCGCCCACTTGAGCCATGCTTTAACAACTGCAGCCAGCAGCACTCCAGCGCTTCACCTCCAAGCTGCACACGAAAAAGAAATTAAATGCAAACTAATTGCAACATTCATTCCCCCCCAGCCCCCCCCCCCCCCCCCCACCACCACACACACACCACGCAACACACCACACACACACACACACACACACACACACACACACACAACACAGACACACACATATACTCATTCCCACCCAGGTCATCGTTGACACCGACTCCAGCGGAAGAATGCTGGCCCAACTTGATACAGCTTACACTGCAGCAGCAGCACCCACACCCACCACCACCACCCAAACACCCCCTCACATCCCCACCCACCCACAGGCTTTTCTTCCCAGATCCCCCCCACCTCTCCCCACCCACACACCCACACACACATACTCATTCCCACCCAGGTCATCGTTGACAGCGATACCAGTGGTGGAATGCGCGCCCCACTAGAGCCAGCTTACACTGCAGCAGCAGCACTCCAGCGCTTCGCCCTTCAAGCTGCACACGAGCACCACACCAACACCCCTTGGCTGGATCCGTCCTCCCTGGTGGTGTCTGAATCTGCCCCCGGTGTTCATGGGGGCGCCTTGGGGGGCCACACGTACCGCAGGGGGTCTGGCCAAGCAGCAGGGGGCGGCAGCACAATGGGGCAGTACGACGGGGGCGCTGTTGGGGGCCTCGTGTACCGCAGAGTGGCTGGCCAAGCAGCAGGGGGCAGCAGCAGGATGGGGCAGTACGATGGCTCCTTGAGCAGTCTTCGCAAAAGGCGTGTAGCCGACAAATCCAGTCCTGCTGCTGGTGGTGGTGGTGGTGGTGGTGGTAGTGGGGTGACTAGTGGGGGACAGACATCCTCGTCCGCTCATAAGGTGTTCCTCCCCTTTGAGATTGAAGACGTGGAGCATCACTCAAGGGCACCAAGAGACTTGTGAGTCACTTGCTTCATCTCACTCACTCACTCACTCACTCACTCACTCACTCACTCACTCACTCACTCACTCACTCACTCACTCACTCACTCACTCACTCACTCCCTCACTCACTCACTCACTCATCACTCACTCACTCACACATCACTTCACTCACTCACTCACTCACTCACTCACTCACGCACTCACTCACTCACTCACTCACTCACTCACTCACTCACTCACTCACTCACTCACTCACTCACTCACTCACTCACTCACGCACTCACGCACTCACTCACTCACTCACACACTCACCCACTCACTCACTCACTCACTCACTCACTCACTCCCTACTTCACTAACTCACGCAACTCACGCAACTCACTCACTCACAGACCAGATAGATAGACAGAAGACAGACAGACAGACAGACAGACAGACAACAGACAGACAGAACAGACAGGCAGCAGGCAGACAGATAGATAGATAGACAGGCAGACAGATAGACAGACAGACAGACAGACAGATAGACAGACAGACATATAGACAATCAGACAGACAGGCAGACAGATAGACAGACCGGACAGACAGACAGACAGACAGACAGCAGACAAGACAGACAGACAGGAACAACAGACGGCAGACAGATAGACAAGGACAGACCAGAATGGACAGACATTATAATTAACTATCTTACTGATTGACTATCTGACAAGCAGACTAGCACCCAATCTCCAACCTCCTGCTGACCCACCCACCTGTCCCATGTGCAGCTATGCTGCGACTGCCTTGGTCAGCTGCATGGCGTTCATTTATATGGCTCTCTTTTTATGCAGGATGCAGTTAGTTTTGTATATTGTGGTTGTTGTGTGGGACGTGTGTAATGTAATTCGGTGGTGTGTCTGCTTGGATGTGTTCTTGATGTGTGTCGTGCGTGGGGTCGGATGTGTGTGATTTGTGTGTCTGTCTGTGTACTGTGTGTCCAAGTGTGCGGTGAGGTTTTGATCTGTGTTCTTGTGGATTCTTTAGTGCGTATGTGTTTACTGTTGAGGAAGTGGGTTAGCTGTACGGCATTCATCTACATGGCTCTCTTCTATCAGGTGCGCTTGTGTGTTACTGTGTGTGTGTTGTGCGACTTTGTTTGTTGTGTGTGACTGTGTCTTTGTGTTGTATTATCTGTGTGTTGTTAATGTGTGTGGTCAGCTGCATGGCGTTCATCTACATGGCTCTCTTCTATCAGGTGCGCTTGTGTGTCACTGTGTGTGGTCAGCTGCATGGCATGCATGTATATGGTTCTCTTCTATTCTTGACACCCCCTACCACCCTCTATTACCCCTTATCACCCCCTGCCACCCCCTACCACCACCTTCCCTACCTAGCCCCTCCCTCCCCCCGTGGATGCTCCTGACAGGAGGTGTGGGTCCCTTGGTTGGTGATGCAGCAGTGGCTTCTCGCTCAGTTCCCCCCACCCACCAGGAAACACCCCATGACCACCCCCAAGAAACGCCCCAAAACAGCAGCCAGGCACGAAAACGCACAGACACACGTGGGGGAGCGCCCACTGTGTACATAAAAATTCAAACTACTTACACTCAACATTTATAACGCGTTTGCGTGCATGCGGTTGTGGGGGGCCTTAGTGAGGGGATGGCAAGCAGTGCTATGCCACAACTCCCTACATACCAACTACCGCCCCTTTACTGACCCTCCACAACAAACACTACCCTCCCTAAAACCCTTATCTCCCCCTGCCACACCTACCACCACCTTCCCTCCCACTTTCACCCCCCCACCATATACACACAGACACATTCATACATCCTGCCCCCACCCCACCCCACCATACACACACGCACACATTTACACATCCTGCCCCCATCCCCCCCACCATACAATCACACATATTAATCACTGCGTGCGCTGCCTGCAGGCTATGGTGGGTCCCTTGCGTGGTGATGGCAGCAGTGCTTCTTCTTTTAAATTGCCTTTCCTGTTTGAAGGTTGGGCGAGTCCCTTTAGCCTATTAGGCTACCCTGCAGTCTGTTGATTCCCACTTATTTCGGTTTGCGCTGCATGCAGGCTATGGTGGGTCCCTTGCGTGGTGATGGCAGCAGTGCTTCTTCTTTTAAATTGCCTTTCCTGTTTGAAGGTTGGGCGAGTCCCTTTAGCCTACTAGGCTACCCTGCAGTCTGTGATTCCCACTTATTTCGGTTTGCGCTGCATGCAGGCTGTGGTGGGTCCCTTGCGTGGTGATGGCAGCAGTGCTCCTTCTTTTAAATTGCCTTTCCTGTGTTAAGGTTGGGCAAGTCCCTTTAGCCTATTTGGCTACCCTGCAGTCTATGGTTCCCACTTATCAGTAGGGATCGGCGATATGATATCATATGATGCCGGCGGTCTGACTAGGTAACTTTGGCCTGGGGCATCATATCATATGATATTAAATCTTATGATTTTTGTATGGTATCATATGATATCATACTCGTCTTTGGTCAACATCATATGATTTGCCCTTCCCTACTTATCACGGTTTGCGCTGCCTGCAGGCTGTGGTGGGTCCCTTGCGTGGTGATGGCAGCAGTGACTACGCCACACCTGCCCTTCCAGCGGATGGGGAGGTGCTGCCCCTGGACTACTTGGGTGTTCTCATGCTGCTGTTCATCATGTCCGTGGCTGAAAGGGTCATCTACATTCTGGGTAAGCACACACACACACACACACATAGGCACACACACTACCCCCCCCCCCCACCCACCACCACCACCACCACCACACACACACACACCACCCACGAACACACACACTCCCCCCCCCACACACACACCACCTACCCTCCCCCTCCTCACCACCACCCACCACCCACCACCAGTGTGATGGTGGGGGGTTACACTCATGCATGTGTTATTAGTGGGTCTCACTGAGGTGCTGCCTCTTGACTGCCTAGGCGTGCCCATGCTGCTGTTCATCATGTCCATGGCTGAAAGGGCCATCTACATTATGGGTAAGCACACACACACGCACACACCACCACCACAACCCTCCCCCCCCACACACACCAGTATGACGGTGGGGGTTTACACTTATCTATGAGTTATTAGTGGATTGATTGAGGTGCTGCCTCTTGACTGCCTAGACGTGCCCATGCTGCTGTTCATCATGTCTGTGGCTGAAAGGGCCATCTACATTCTGGGTGAGCACACACGCACACACCACCACCACCCACCACCCACCACCAGTGTGATGGCGGGGGGTTACACTCACACATGTGTTATTAGTGGGCCTCACTGAGGTACAGACTCTTGACCACTTGGGGGAGTCCATGCTGCTGTTCATCATGTCCGTGGCTGAAACGCTATCTACATTCTGGGTAAGCCACATGCTGCTAGTTACCCCACACCACCTCACACCATACTGCACCACACCACACCACACCACACCACACCACTCCACACCATGCTGCTCTTCATCATGTCCGTGGCTAAAAGTGCCATCTATATTCTGGGTAAGCACACACACACACACCACCACCTACCCCCCCCCACCCCACCCCCACACACACACCCCACCCCACCACCACCACCAGTGTGATGGAGGGGGGTTACACTCATGTATGTGTTAATAGTGGATCGCACTGAGGTGCTGCCCCTGGATTACTCAGCTGTTCTCATGCTGCTCAAACTCATCTCTAAGCTGCACAGAGAATCTATCGCCTCCTGTACCAGCATTCTTGCCACACGTCGCATGAAGGAGTCCCTCCCGCCTGGAGGGTGACACTTACTATGTCTGCCATGGTGACTTCCCCCAGCTGCGGCGTACGGGAGGGTCCCCTTAACACCACGCCCCTCCAGGCGTTATCTTTTTTTTTCTTTTCTCATGCTGCTGCTCATCATGTCTGTGGCCAAATGGCCATCTACATTCTGGGTATGTAGAGTTTTTGGCGGTGTCATCCCTTCTGGGGGGCGGGAGCCCCCAGTGTTACCCATTTGTCCGTCCATCCATCCGTCTGACCGTGATGAAGCCCGACACGTCAGCCAACGGTCTCGTAACTAACTCGCTCCCGTTGCCACCTGTCGCTCCCTCGCGATCACTCTCCGTCACTTTTAGCGTCGCAGGCGACGCTGCATAGAACTTGTTAATCTGGGCTTTTCATAGCAGCTTCTAGCTGACAACCCTACACCACACTACACCACACCACCTCCACACCACCTCACCCCTACTCCCTACTCACCCCCACCCCATCCCACCCCACACCTGCGTCCAGGCTCACATGCAGGCAAGGCCACCCATCATGCTGTTTCAGTGGTAGTCATCCTGCCACCCCCACCCCCACCAACCCACACCACACCACCCGCACCTCACCCCCACCCCTCCTCGCCCCTATCCCATCCCACCCCACACCTGCATGTTCAAGTTATTTCAGTGATAGTCATCCTGCCACCCCCACCCCCACCATCCCACCACCCCACACCACCTACACCTCACCCCCACCCCACACCTGCGTCCAGGCTCACATGCAGGCAAGGCCACCCATCATGCTATTTCAGTGATAGTCATCCTGCCACCCCCACCCCCACCCCCACACCACACCACTCGCACCTCACCCCCACCCCTCCTCGCCCCCATCCCATCCCACCCCACACCTGCGTGCTCAAGTTATTTCAGTGATAGTCATCCTGCCAACCCCACCCCCACCCCCCACCACCCCACACCACCTACACCTCACCCCACCCCACACCTGCGGCCAGGCTCACATGCAGGCAAGGCCACCCAGCATGCTGTTTCAGTGATAGTCATCCCCCACCACACAGCACCCCACTACACAATACAACATTCCACCCCACACCACCCTACCCCACACCAAATGCACCACACCACTCCACCCGCACCTACACCTCACCCCCACCCCATTTCACCCCACACAGGATCACATGCAGGCACGGCCACCCATCACGCTATTTCAGTGATAGTCATCCTGTCCCCTCATTCCCCCACACACCACACCACCCGCATCCCCACCCCACTCCACCCACCCCACCCCATCCCCACCCCACCCCACACATGCGTCCAGGATCACATGCAGGCACGGCCAACCATCACGCTATTTCAGTGATAGTCATCCTGTCCCCTCATTCCCCCACACACCACACCACCCGCATCTCCACCCCACTCCACCCCACCCACCCACACCTCACCCCCACCCATTCCACCCCACACTTGCGTCTAGGATCACATGCAGGCAAGGCCATCCATCATGCTATTTCAGTGATAGTCATCCTGTCCCCCCCCCCCCACACACACACACCACCACCCCAACCCCCACCCCAACCCCCACCCCAACTCCACCCCCACCCCCACCTCTACCCCACCTCACCTCACCCCCACCCCCACCTCACCCCCACCCCATCCCACCCCACACTTGCGTCCAGGATCACATGCAGGCAAGGCCATCCATCATGCTATTTCAGTGATAGTCATCCCCCACCACACAGCACCCCACCACACTTCTCCTTCAACCCACCCACACCTCACCCACACCGTCGCTCCCCACCATCCAACCCCACCTACATCCCACCCCATCCCACCCCACACTTGCGTCCAGGATCACATGCAGGCAAGGCCATCCATCACGCTATTTCAGTGATAGTCATCCCCCACCACACAGCACCCCACCCCACCTCTCCTTCAACCCACCCACACCTCACCCCCACCGTCCCTCCCCACCATCCAACCCCACCTACATCCCACCCCCATCCCACCCCACACTTGCGTCCAGGATCACATGCAGGCAAGGCCATCCATCACGCTATTTCAGTGATAGTCATCCCCCACCACACAGCACCCCACCCCACCTCTCCTTCACAACCCACCCACACCTCACCCCCACCGTCCCTCCCCACCATCCAACCCCACCTACATCCCACCCTCATCCCACCCCACACTTGCGTCCAGGATCACATGCAGGCAAGGCCATCCATCATGCTATTTCAGTGATCGTCATCCTGCCGGCCCTGGTGCTGTTGAACAACCATCCAGACATCTCTGGCGCTGCCCGCTTGCACTTGCGGGTGATGCTGATGTTGCAATGTGCCAGTGCCGTCTTAGGTATGTATGGGTGTTAATGTGCATTGCATTGCATGTGCATTGTATTGCATGTATGTATGTATGTATGTATGTATGTATGTATGTATGTATGTATGTATGTATGTATGTATGTATGTATGTTACAGTCCAGGGGTAGGCCAAATAGGCTTAAGGGACTTGCCCAACCGTAGTAGGAAGGGCTTAAAAAGAAATTTCCTGTGCAGTGTATGTGCATCGCATGAGCATGTTGCAATGTGTCAGTGCAGTCTTATGTATGTATGGGTGCGCATATGCATTGTATTGCATGTGCATCGTATTGCCTGTTCAGTCTATGTGCATCCCATTGCCGGTGCAGTGTTGTAATGTGCCAGTGCAATCTTAGGTATGTAT
>JACBWV010000552.1:2867859-2902859 GCA_013435795.1 Chlamydomonas sp. ICE-L | reverse complement strand
AGGGTTTCCTGTTGCTGACTGCTCTGTTCGCGGTCCTCTGGCTGCCTCTCCTCTCCTTCTCTTCCGGCGCTCCCACCTACCAGATCCCCACCCTCATCCACACCCACCTCAACGTGTCCTTCCACTCGAGCGCTCACTCCGGGGGCGCCGATTCTGTGTCCAACTTCCAAGTCTACCAATCCGGGGGCCGGCACACGACACAGAACTGGGCCCAGGGACTGAACACCTCGTCCCCTGATGCTGATGGGGCGGACCTCCTACCCCAATCCCTGGCGGCTCTGTACACCCCAGACCAGGTCAAACTGATGTGCTTGGCACAGGTGGGTGGTGGTGGGGTGGTGGTGGGGTGGGTGTGGATGGGTGCGGTGGGGTAGGGTTATCTTTTGTATTTCCAATAGGGACCGGACACCTCCCTTAATGCTGATGGGGCGGACCTCCTACGCCAATCCCTGGCGGCTCTGTACACCCCAGACCTGGTCAAACTGATGTGCTTGGCACAGGTGGGTGGTGGTGGAGTGTGGGTGGTGTGGGTTTACCTTTTTGTTTTAACAGAGACTGAACACCTCGTCCCCTGATGCTGATGGGGCGGATCTCCTACCCCAATCCCTGGCGGCTCTGTACACCCCAGACCAGGTCAAACTGATGTGCTTGGCACAGGTGGGTAGTGGTGGAGTGTGGGTGGGGTGGGTTTACCTTTTTATTTTAACAGAGACTGAACACCTCGTCCCCTGATGCTGATGGGGCGGATCTCCTACCCCAATCCCTGGCGGCTCTGTACACCCCAGACCAGGTCAAACTGATGTTCTTGGCTCAGGTGGGTAGTGGATATAGTTTTGCTTTGTGTGATTTGGTTTGTATCTATCTTTCTTTGTTATTTTCTTTCCTCCCCTGATGCTGATGGGGCGGACCTTGTACCCCAATCCCTGGCGGCTCTGTACACCCCAGACCAGGTCAAACTGATGTTCTTGGCTCAGGTGGGTAGTGGATATAGTTTTGCTTTGTATGTTTTGGTTTGTATCTATCTCTCTTTGTTATTTTCTTTCTTACCCTGATGCTGATGGGGCAGACCTTGTACCCCAGGCCCAGGCAGCCTTGTACACCCCAGACCAGGACAAGCGTATGTGCTTGGCACAGGCGGGTAGTGGTGGTGTGTGGGTGCGTGGGGTGTGGATGGGTGCGGAGGGGTAGGGGTATGTTTTTTATTTCCAATAGGGACCGGACACCTCCCCTGATGCTGATGGGGCGGACCTTGTTCCCCAATCCCTGCCGGCTCTGTACACCCCAGACAAGGACAAGCGTATGTACACCGGCTCTGTACTGCCGGCTCTGTACACCCCTGACCAGGACAAGCGTATGTGCACCGGCTCTGTACTGCCGGCTCTGTACACCCCAGACCAGGACAAGCGTATGTACACCGGCTCTGTACTGCCGGCTCTGTACACCCCAGACAAGGTAAAACTGATGTGCTTGGCACAGGTGGGTATTGGTGGGGTGTAGGGTTCATGCATGCCCTCATCACCAACCCTAAACCCTGATTGTACTGCCTGTGTACAGGACTCTCAACCGCTGTGGACTTTAAGTACCCCTTTGTGTTTACTTTCCTCCTTCCTACATTCTTTTGTATGCTTGATTGTCTGTTTGTATTTGCATTTAAAAAACTATATTCCGTATATGCTGTCACCCTCCACAACCGCATGCCTGTCTACTGACTGTGTACTGACTGTGTACTGTCTGTGCTGACTGTGTAGTGACTGTGTACTGACTGTGTAGTGACTGTGTCCTGTCTGTGCTGACTGTGTACTACCTTTGTAAAGGACTCCCAGCAACTGTGGACCATGATTCCCCCAGGTTGCATGCTTGTGTACTGCCTGTGTACTGACTGTGTACTGCATGTGTACAGGACTCCCAGCAGCTGTGGACCTTGAGTCCCCCAGGTCGCATGCTTGTGTACTGCCTGTGTACTGACTGTGTACTGCATGTGTACAGGACTCCCAGCAGCTGTGGACCATGAGTCCCCCAGGTCGAGCAGCTCTGGCTGAGGCACTCGACTCAGATGGCGCCAGCATTGTGCACTCATGGTGGGTGGCCTGGTGTATAGGGTGGGATGGGGTTTGGTGTTTGGGGTGGGGTTGGTGTTTGGTGGTGTGGGTTGGTGTTTAGTGTATTGGGTTTAGTGATTGATAGGTCAGCTGGCGCCAGCATTGTGCTCTCATGGTGGGTGGCTTGGTGTATGGGGTGGGGTGGGGTTTGGTGTTTGGGGTGGGGTGGGTGTTTAGGGTTTGGGGTTGGGGTTGGGAGTTTGTGTGGGTTGTGGATTGGTGTTTGGTGTTTGGGGTGCTCGACTCAGATGGCGCCAGCATTGTGCTCTCATGGTGGGTGGCTTGGTGTTTGGTGTTTAGGGTTTGGTGTGTGGTGGTGTTTGGGGTTGGGGTGGGTTTGGTGTTTGGTGTGGGGTGGTGTTTGATGTGGGTGGTGTTTGGGGTTAGTGTTAGGTGTTGTGGGTTGGTGTTTGTCCCCCAGGTCGAGCAGCTCTGTCTGAGGCGCTTGACTCAGATGGTGCATTGTGCTCTCATGGTGGGTGGCTTGGTGTTTGGGGTTGGGGTTGGTGTGGTGTGGTGTTCGGTGGTGTGGGTTGGGTTTTGGTCTGAGATGCCTCACTCGGATGGCGCCAGCATTGTGCTGCTATGGTGTTTGGTTTAGTATTTGGGGTTAGGGGTTAGGGTGGGTTTGGTGTTTGGTGGGGGGTGGTGTTTAGTGTGGGTTGGTGTTTGAGGTTGGGGGTTGGTGTTTGGTGATGTGGGTTGGGTTCTGGTCTGAGGTGCTTCACTCGGATGGCGCCAGCATTGTGCTGCCATGGTGTTTGGTTAGTATTTGGGGTTGGGGTTGGGGTGGGTTTGGTGTTGGGGGGGGGGGGGTGTTAGTGTGGGTTGGTGTTTGGTGGTGTGGGTTGGTGTTTGGTGGTGTGGGTTGGTGTTTGGTGGCGTGGGCTGGTGTTTGGGGTGGTTTGGTGTTTGGTGGTTGGTTGGTGTTGGTGGTGTTGGTGTGTGGTTGGTGGTGTGGTTGGTGTTTGGTGGTGTGGGTTGGTGTTTGGTGGTGTGGGTTGGTGTTTGGTGGTGTGGGTTGGTGGTTGGTGGTGGGTGTGTTTGGTGGTGTGGTGGGTTGGTGGTGTGGGTGGTGTTGGTGGTGTGGGTTGGTGTTTGGTGGTGTGGGTTGGTGTTTGGTGGTGTGGGTTGGTGTTTGGTGGTGTGGGTTGGTGTTTGGTGGTGTGGGTTGGTGTTTGGTGGTGTGGGTTGGTGTTAGGTGGTGTGGGTTGGTGTTTGGTGGTGTGGGTTGGGTTATGATCAGATAGCGCCATCACTGTGCTGCCATGGTGTGTGCTGCCTTGGTGCTGCCAGCTGATCAAAACCCAACCCACACCAAACACCCAACCCATCCCAACCCCCAACCCCAAATATAAAACCAAACACCATGGTAGCACAAAGCTGGCGCCATCTGAGTGAGGCATCTCAGACCAAAACCCAACCCACCAATGCTGCCATGGTGTGTGCTTTTTTGGGGAGGGGGGAGGTCCGACTTGTCATGCCAATTCACGACTGCTAAGCGGAGACATTCAAGCTAGGAAAAAATGTAGAGAGATCCTAGGTCCTGGATTCACATATCAATATATTGGACACTACTCATTTGCCTTCTCACTGTACACATAGTACTGTGTATATCATTTCCTCTGCACCACATACCATACCACCCCACTATTTGGCCTACCCCTGGACTGTAACATACACACGTACATACATACACTTCTCAATGTGCGCAGGGCTATCATTCGCTCTGCGCCACTGGCAACAGCAAGAGGGGGGCCTACCTGCCAGACCACAGGTATGTATGTATGTATGTATGTATGTATGTATGTTACAGTCCAGGGGTAGGCCAAAGAGGCTAAAGGGACTTGTCCAATCGTGTAGGAGGGGTTGAAAAGGAAAAAGCACTGATGAACTGAACCCCAAACAATCGTTTAACCGACGGGGGCCCTGAGTTTGTGCTACACTAATAGGATGACATGGGTGTGATAGGAGAGGCGTAGTATGGAAGCCATGCTTGTTCGATCGTTCGATACATAATTACACAACAATGATAACATACCATTACATTACATTACATTGTCATAGACAGGCCATTATTGACCCAAGACAAGCCCGCTCCACACATCCGGGGGGGGTCTTTCGGTCCAGGGTGTGATAGGAGGGGCGTAGTGCGATTGCATTGTCCGTTCGATTGCTTGTTGCATTATAACATAACATAATATAACATTGTGATAGACAAACCATTGTTGACCCAAGACAAGCCCGCTCCACACATCCGGGGGGGGGGGGGCTTCGGTCCAGCGTGTGATAGGAGGGGCCTAGTGTGGTTGCAATGTGTGTTTGATGGTTTATTACATTATTGCATAACATACCATCGCATTACATTACATTACATTGTCATAGACAGACCATTGTTGACCCGCCCACACAACCGGGGGGGGGGGGGGGGGTCTTTCGGTCCAGGGTGTGATAGGAGGGGCCTAGTGTGGTTGCATTGTTCGTCCAATCGTTTGCTGCATTATTACATAACATAACATAACATTGTGATAGACAATCCATTGTTGACCCAAGACAAGCCCGCTCCACACATCCGGGGGGGTCCTTTGGTCCAGGGTGTGATAGGAGGGGCCTAGTGTGGTTGCATTGTTCGTTTGATTGTTTGTTGCATTATAACATAACATAATATAACATTGTGATAGACAAACCATTGTTGACCCAAGACAAGCCCGCTCCACACATCCGGGGGGGTCCTTTGGTCCAGGGTGTGATAGGAGGGGCCTAGTGTGGTTGCATTGTTCGTTTGATTGTTTGTTGCATTATAACATAACATAACATTGTGATAGACAAACCATTGTTGACCCAAGACAAGCCCGCTCCACACATCCGGGGGGGTCCTTTGGTCCAGGGTGTGATAGGAGGGGCCTAGTGTGATTGCATTGTTCGTTTGATTGTTTGTTGCATCATAACATAACATAACATAACATTGTGATAGACAAACCATTGTTGACCCAAGGCAAGCCCGCTCCACACATCCGGGGTGGGGTGGGGGGGGGGGGCTTCGGTCCAGGGTGTGATAGGAGGGGCGTGGTGTGGATGCATTGTGTGTTTGATTGTCTGTTACATTGTTACATAACATAACATCGCATTACATTACATTACATTGTCATAGACAGGCCATTGTTGACCCGCCCACACATCCGGGGGGGGGCTTTGGTCCAGGGTGTCATGGGAGGGGTCTAGTGTGGTTGCATTGTTCGCTCGATTGTTTGTTGCATTATAACATAACATAACATTGTGATAGACAAACCATTGTTGACCCAAGACAAGCCCGCTCCACACATCCGGGGGGGTCCTTTGGTCCAGGATGTGACAGTCAACCCACACTCACATCCCATCGAGCTTCCATGTACACCTGCATGCATGGTCTGGTATGGCATAGTGCAGCATATCATGGAGGGGCGTAGTCTGGTTGCAATGTCCGTTTGATTGTTTGTTGCAGTCCAGGGGGACAGGGGGTAGATTTCAACAGGTGTGAAGCAGGGTACTACTTCTTGCCAAATTGTTCAGTGCTTCGAGCGCACAAACGTCAAATTGGTCAGCGCTTTTTAGTGCAAAAAGCGTAAAAACTGCGCGCTGCGCCCACAGGTGGTTGAAAAACTGCGCAAAATGCACAGATGGGCTAAAAAAGGCAGCGCGGCACCGCGCTGCCGCGCGCGCTTAGTAGTAACCTGGTTTTAATTCTGAAGACGGTAGCGTCTGGGTGCAGTACATGGTACTACATTTTGTCATTTTGGGTTGCGCTTTTGACGCAACGGCCTCCTTTTGGGTTGCGCTTTTGACTTAACTATAAAGGGACATCTGCGTGCTGTGCCCAGAGGAGATTTAAAACATTGTGCAGTCGGGCTCCAAAATCTTGTGCGCTAGAGTGCAATACTATACATATATATATATATTATATATATATATCTATATATCTAATATATCGAGAGATGATAGAGGAGAAGAGCCAGACGGAGAGAGAGAGAGCGAGCGGATCGCAGCGCGCGCTCCCGCCCCCTCGCGAGAAAGCCGCTCGCCCGAGCGCTCGCTCGCTCGCGGCTCGCGCGCGCGGCGCGCGCGTCTCCGCCGCGCCGCGGCGCGGTCGCGCGACTCTCGCGTTGATCCCTCCGCCCGATCTAACATTGCTTAAACCCTGACCTCGTTCATTGTGTTCAGTGGAGGTGCCCTTGTCTGGGGAGACGCGAATGGAGCTGAAGCAGATGATGAATGGCAGCCTTGACCAGGTAATTGAAATATATATAATTCCATATTTGTGACATGTAATTGAAATGTATAGAATTCAATATTTGTGATATGTAATTGAAATGTATAGAATTCCATATTTGTGACATGGAATTGAAATATATAGAATTCAAAATGTGTGACATAGAATTGAAATATATATTCTGCTATAGGTGTGACATGTAATTGAAATATGTATTCTGCTGTAGGTGTAACAATAGTTTAAATATGTATTCTGCTGTAGGTGTAACAATAGTTTAAATATGTATTCTGCTGTAGGTGTAACAATAGTTTAAATATGTATTCTGCTGTAGGTGTAACATTTAGTTTAAATATGTATTCTGCTGTAGGTGTAATAATAGTTTAAATATGTATTCTGCTGTAGGTGTAACAGTAGTTTAAATATGTATTCTGCTGTAGGTGTAACAATAGTTTAAATATGTATTCTGCTGTTTTTGTACCAGTTGTTTTTAAATCTGTATCTGCCTGTTAGGTGTAACAGTTGTTTTAAATATGTATTCTGCTGTATGTGTAACAAAGTTTAAATAGTATCTGGCTGTAGGTGTAACAATAGTTAAATATGTATACTGCTGTCGTGGTGACGTTAGTTACATTGTATTATCGTAGGTTAATAATAGTTTTAAATAATGTATGTCTGCGTATGTGTATCATAGTATCAATATGTATTCTGCTGTAGGTGTAACAATTAGTTTAAATATGTATTCTGCTGTAGGTGTAACATTTAGTTTAAATATGTATTCTGCTGTAGGTGTAACAGTTAGTTTAAATATGTATTCTGCTGTAGGTGTAACAGTTAGTTTAAATATGTATTCTGCTGTAGGTGTAACAGTTAGTTTAAATATGTTATTCTGTTCTGCTGTTTGGGTGTAACATTTAGTGTTAAATATGTATTCGGCTGTAGTGTTGTAAATAATATTTAAATATGTTTCTGTTTTTTTGCTGTAGGTGTAACAGTTAGTTTAAATATGTATTCTGCTGTAGGTGTAACAGTTAGTTTAAATATGTATTCTGCTGTAGGTGTAACAGTTAGTTTAAATATGTATTCTGCTGTAGGTGTAACAGTTAGTTTAAATATGTTGCTGCTGTGGTGTACCTTTAGTTTTAAATATTATTCTGCTGTATTGTACGTTCGTTTAAATATGTATCGCTGTAGATGTACCATCAGTTGTTTAAATATGTATTCTGCTGTAGGTGTAACAGTTAGTTACATATGTATTCTGCTTGGTAAGGTGTAATATTCTAGGTAATTTACTTTAAATATGTATTCTGCTGTAGGTGTAACAGTTAGTTTAAATATGTATTCTGCTGTAGGTGTAACAGTTAATTTAATATATATTCTGCTGTAGGTGTAACAGTTAGTTTAAATATGTATTCTGCTGTAGGTGTAACAGTTAGTTTAAATATGTATTCTGCTGTAGGTGTACCAGTTAGTTTAAATATGTATTCTGCTGTAGGTGTAACAGTTAGTTTAAATATGTATTCTGCTGTAGGTGTAACAGTTAGTTTAAATATATATTCTGCTATGTTTGTGACATTAATATAAATATGTATTCTGCAATATGTGTGGCATGTACTTTATATATATATATATATATATATATATATATGTATATATATATATATATAATATATATATATATATATATATATATATATATAGGAGTGTGCAGTGATGACCACACCAGCACCCACACCAACATCAACCCCCACCCTCATATTATCTTCTTTATGTAGGTGCTTCTTAGGGCGTGCAATGCTTCTGACCCTGAGGACTTTTAGCCTATTTGGCTACCCCTGGAATGTAACATACACATACACACACATTGCTTCTCTACTTAATTTAGGTGATTATTAGGGGAGAGGCGTGTGAAGTGATGACCACAACAACAACAACGCTCATACTCACCCTCGCACCCTCTTCTTTACTTATGCTGGTTCTTGGGGTGTGCAATGCATCTGACCTCTGAATGGTGCGGTGCGGAGACCTGGAAACTGAGGGGATAGGAGTGTGCAGTGATGACCACACCAACACCCACACCAACATCCACCCTCGCATCCTCTTATTTACTTATGGTGGTTCTGGGGTGGTTTCCTCCCCACACCACACCACTGCACCCCTCCCCACCCCACAACACCCCACCCCTCCCCACAACACACCACTGCACCCCTCCCCACCCCACAACACCCCACCCCTCCCCACAACACCCCACCCCACCCCTCCCCACAACACCCCACCCCACCCCTCCCCACAACACACTTTCTTCTTGACAAAGGTGATTCTTAGGGCACGTTATGCTTCTGACCCTGAAGGGAGCAGCATGAGCTCTTCCCTTACACCCTCTTCTTTACTGATGGTGGTTCTGGGGTGATTTCCTCCCCACACCACACCACCGCACCCCTCCCCACACCACAACACACACTGCACCCCTCCCCTCCCACAAACACAACATCCCACCCCCTCCCCACAACACAACACCCCACCCCTCCCCACAACACAACACCCCACCCCTCCCCACAACACACACCACCCCTCCCCACAACACACCACCAATCCCTCCCCACAATACACCATCTTTACGTAGGTGATTCTAAGGGCGCGCAATACTTCTGACCCTGAGGCCTTTTAGCCTATTTGGCTACCCCTGGACTGTGTCATATACATGCACACACATTATTTATCTACTTTATTTAGGTGGTTCTTCAGGCACGCAATGCTTCTGACCAGGGTACTTCAAATGGCCAAATTGGCCAGCGCTTTAGCGCATTTGAAAACAAAATAACTGCGCTTTGTAGTGCACAAAGCACAAAAATTGCTTGCTGCGCCCACAGGGGGTTGCAAAAACTGCGCTTAAAGCGCAGAGGGGGTCAAAAAGTCAGTGCTCAAAAGCGCGAAAGCGCGCGCTTTGAATTACTCTGCTTCTGACCCTGAATGCAGCGGTACGCTTGAGCTCTTCCCTCGCTTCTGGAGGCTGAGGGGAGAGGAGTGTGCAGTGATGAACACACCAGCATCCACACAAAACCTCACCCTCACCCGCACCCTCTTCTTTACATAGGTGATTCTAAGGGCGCGCAATGCTTCTGACCCTGAGGGCAGCGGCACGCTTGAGCTCTTCCCTCGCTTCTGGAGGCTGAGGGGAGAGGAGTGTGCAGTGAGGCAAGGCTTCCTAGAGGGCGCTGGATCTGGGAGGCCTGGAGGATATGGTGGATCTGAGAGATCGGAGAGATCTGGGAAGTCTGGAGGATATGGTGAATCTGTGAGATCTGGAGGATCTGCGAGATCTGGGAGATCTGGGGGATCTGAGAGATCTGGAGGATATGGGGGATCTGAGAGATCTGAAGGATCTGAGAGATCTGCGAGATCTGGAGGAATTGAGGATGGCACAGGAAGACCTGTGGGAGGCCACGCCAACTCTGGTTGGGATCAAGCACGTTCGCTTCGGAGCAGTGGTATGCCGAGCATTGAAAAAACGAGTGAGATGCAGGGTGAAGAAAAAGAGAGGGGGATCAAGAGCGTGGACACAGACACAGACAGAAAGACGCAGGGAGTGGAGAAAAAGCGGCGGAAGAAGACCAGCCCCACCTGGGATGCCCCCCCTTCTTCACCACCAACAACCTCTTCCCCTTCACTACCACCGTCCTATGACCCTCCAACATCATCAGATGGATCCCCACGACGACCACGGCCACGACCACGACCACCAAGCTCGCCGGCGCCATCCAATGGGAGTGACCCCACCAGCTGGATATTTCAAGGAGTAAGTGCTGTGTGTGTGTGCGTTCGTGTGTGTGTGTGTGTGTGTGTGTGTGTTTGTGTGTGTCACCCCACCCCACCTCACCCCTCTCCAACCAATCACGACCCCCACCACCACGACCACGACCACCAAGCTCGCCGGCGCCTTCAAATGGGAGTGACCCCAGTAGCTGGATATTTCAAGGAGTGAGTGCTGTGTGTGTGCGTTTGTGTGGATGTGTGTGTTTGTGTGTGTTTGTATTTGTGTGTGTGTGTGTGCCACCTCACCCCACCCCACAATTGGGAGTTACCCCAGCAGGTGGATGCATCAAGGAGTACATGCGGTGTGTGTTTGTGTGTATGTGTTTGTGTGTGTGTTTGTGCGTGTGTGTGTGCATGTGTGTGTTTGTGCGTGTGTGTGTGTTCCACCCCACCCCCATGTCATCCAATCCAAACAAACAAATCCAAACAAAATCAAACTAAACCAAACTAAAGCAACCTTCTTCCACCCCACCCCATCACACCTGATCTCACCCATCCCCAATTTAATCAAACCCTGCCCCAACCCAACCCAACCCACTCAACCTCACCCCACCCCACAGATGGGAATGACCCCTCTCCACACCACACCACACCAAACCACACCAAACCACCGCACCCCTTCCCACACCACACCACCCCTCCCCACAGCACCCCTACTCACACCACACCACAACACCCCTACCCACACCACACATCCCCACCTCTACCCACACCACACCACACCACACCATTGCACCCCACCCCACCCCTCCCCTCCCCTATCCCCACCCGACCCCGACCCCGACCCACCGCTACCCACCACACCCCACCCCAGGTTTCATGCACTATGAGCGTAGAGCCTGCTGATACCCCATCTAGCTCAGAGCAGTGGTGGCGGCTGAGCTGCATCCCCATAGACGAGTAGAAGCCACCCTACCCCACACCACACCATTGCACCCCACACCACCCCTACCCACCCCTACCCTCCCCTATCCCCACCCGACCCCGACCCCTACCCACAGCTACCCACCACACCCCACCCCAGGTTTCATGCACTATGAGCGTAGAGCCTGCTGATACCCCATCTAGCTCGCAGCAGTGGTGGCGGCTGAGCTGCATCCCCATAGACCAAGAAAAGCCATTGCAAGACCCCTTCCATGCAGCCTGCGACGATCAGCTCTCTGGTCCTCAGGTGGTGTTTGTGCTGGAGAAGGTCCAGGCTGGATTCTTGGGTGCCACGCTGTCATCCTTTGGCATCACAGGTGAGTGGCAGGCCATGATCAGCTGTCAGGTCCTGAGAGGGGGTGTTTGTGCTGGAGAAGGTCCAGGCTGGAATCTTGTGTGCCACGCTGTCATCTTTGGGTATCATGGGTGAGTGGCAGGCCATGATCAGCTGTCTGGTCCTTGGGGGGTGTTTGTGCTGGAGAAGGTCCAGGCTGGATTCTTGGGTGCCACGCTGTCATCCTTTGGTATCATGGGTTAGTGGCAGGCCAGTTGCAGAAACAAACATGTATTAGTTGTGAAAGAAAAATGATTATTAATATGAACAGGTTATGAACATAATTAAACCTGACTGGGGGCTTGTGGCGGCATGTGGGTGGGTGCAAGTTTGGGTGTGTGTGGCTTGTGTGTGTGTGGATTGCGTGTGGTGTGTGTGTGTGTAAGACAGGAGCAGGAGCTGGAGGCCATGAACATAATTAAACCTGACTAAAGTAAACTAAACAATATCAAACCAGAGACTAAACTAAACCCCCGCTGACTGAAATGTCTGACTGACATAACATGGCATGATTTAACTTAGCGATGCTTAAACCAAGCCAAGCCAAACCGAACCAAATTGGTAAGCTGTAGGTCAGTTACAGAAACTGAGAAATACCGTATCAGACGGAGCAGTACACTTGTTGCAGAAACAGAGAACTGCCGTATCATACAGAGCAGTACGCTAGTTGCAGAAATAGAGAAGTACGATCTCAGATGGAGCAGTACGCTTGTTGCAGAAACAGAGAACTGCCGTATCATACAGAGCAGTACGCTTGTTGCAGAAATAGAGAAGTACCATCTCAGATGGAGCAGTACGCTTGTTGCAGAAATAGAGAAGTACCATCTCAGATGGAGCAGTACGCTTGTTGCAGAAATAGAGAAGTACTATCTCAGACGGAGCAGTACGCTTGTTGCAGAAACAGAGAACTGCCGTATCATACAGAGCAGTACGCTTGTTGCAGAAATAGAGAAGTACCATCTCAGATGGAGCAGTACGCTTGTTGCAGAAATAGAGAAGTACCCTCTCAGATGGAGCAGTACGCTTGTTGCAGAAATAGAGAAGTACTATCTCAGATGGAGCAGTACGCTTGTTGCAGAAACAGAGAACTGCCGTATCATACAGAGCAGTACGCTTGTTGCAGAAATAGAGAAGTACCATCTCAGATGGAGCAGTACGCTTGTTGCAGAAATAGAGAAGTACCATCTCAGATGGAGCAGTATGCTTGTTGCAGAAATAGAGAAGTACTATCTCAGACGGAGCAGTACGCTTATTGCAGAAACAGAGAAGTACCATATCATTCAAAGCAGTACGCTTGTTGCAGAAACATAAATAGAGTATTGTACTGCTGAAGGAAAGAAATGATTTTGGTGAAACTAACACAATCTGACTGGTTGGGGGGGGGGGGGGGGGGGGGGGGGGGGGGGGGTACGTGTGTGTGTGTGTGTGTGTGTGTGTGTGTGTGACTTCGGACCAGAACCTGTTCTCTACCCTGGCAGCTCAATTGTGCTCTGTGCGCTGGAAGCTGTGAGTGGATGTGTGACTGACCCCCGTTGGTAAAACGAGTGGATGTGTGACTGACCCCCGTTGGTACAACGAGTGGATGTGTGACTGACCCCCGTTGGTACAACGAGTGGATGTGTGACTGACCCCCGTTGGTACAACGAGTGGATGTGTGACTGACCCCCGTTGGTACAACGAGTGGATGTGTCTGTGGACTGACCCCGTGGACTGACCCCCGTTGGTACAACGATTGTTTGGCGTTCAGTTCATTAGCGCTTTTCGTTTTTCCCTCCTGCCACGGTTGGGCAATTCCCATTAGCCTATTTGGCCTACCCCTGGACTGTGACAACATACATACACGTACATAATGACAAAAACAAACCAAGTCGAACGCAACCAACCCGAACGTATCATAATCGTATCTAATCTGACCGAGCCAGAGCAACCAAAACATAGCAATACAATACAATACAATACAATACAATACAATACAATACAATGCAATTCAATACGGCAATGCATTACAATTCAATACGACAAATTACAATTGAAATTGAAATTGAAATTGTTACATTCGTGTAATACCGTTACTCACAGGACGTGAAGTTAAGGACACCATAGCGTAATAATCAATACGACAAATTACAATAAAATACAAATCCAAGCCTAAGTAACGATCGTAACGGTACTTAAACTAAGCTAAGCAAGCCAAACCAGACCAAACTAAACCAAGCCAAGCCAATCACAATCCCAAACCAATCCCAACCACCCAACCTGCTTTTCCCACCTCAGGACTGTACCTTACGTTAAGCTGGAAGATTCTTGCGACTGAGCTTCCAGAACTTGAGACGTTGCATTCCGACTCAGGACCTCCCCTCCACCTGACTCCTGGTCAACCTCTTACAGAACTAAACTAACCCAAACCGAACCAAACCAACCCTAGCCCAACCCAACCACAACCACAACAAACCAAACCAAACCAAACCAAACTTAAGCTAGCCAACCTGCATTCCTCACCTCAGGACTGTGCCCGACCTTTGTCCTGGGTATTGGAGGATTCTTGAGACTGCCTGGACTGTAACATACATACGTCCATACATACATACATACATACATACATACATACATACATACATACATACATACATACATACATACATACATACATACGTACAAACCCAAACTGAACCAAACCTAAGCTGACCATCCCTTTTTTATAACCTCAGGAATGTACCTGACCTTCGCCCTGGGTATTGGAAGATTCTTGCGACTGCGCATCCAGAACTTGAGGCTCCGCATTCCAAAGGATGACCTCCCTTGTACCAGACGCCTGGTCAACCCCTTCCCAACCCGAACCAAACCAGCCCGAAACAAACACAACACAACACCATGCTTTTTCTTTTTAGCCCTTCCTATCCCGGTTGGGCAAGTCCCTTCAGCCTATTCGGCCTACCCCTGGGCTGTAACATACATACGTCCATACATACATACATACATACATACATACATACATACATACATACATACATACAACCCCAAAACGAACCAAACCTAAGCTAACCAACCGCCTTTTCCCACCTCAGGACTGTACCTGACCTTCGTTCTGGGTATTGGAAGATTCTTGCGACTGAGCATCCAGAATTTGAGGCTCCGCATTCCAACGGAGGATCTCCCCTCCACCCGACGCCTGGTCAACCTGTACCAAGACATTTGCATTGCCAGGGCGCAAGGGGAGCTGGTCCTGGAGGAGGAGTTGTTTGGTGTTCTGATCAATGCGTACAGAAGTCCGCAAGTTTTATTCGAGCTTGCTAGAAAGCAGCCGTCATAGTGTGACTGCTGTGTGTGTGTATTTGTAAGTGTGTGTATGTGTGTGTCTGTATTTATGTGTGCATGTGTGTATTGTGTGTGTGCTTGTCCATGTCGGGTAAAAATATGTCCAATGGATTTGTATTGGCGCAGGAGGGCCCTGGAGAGGTAGGAAAACAGAAGAGGATAGAGATCGAGAACGAGATAGCCAGAGAGAGAGCAGAGAGAGAGAGAGAGGATGGGTGGGGTTTCAAAGGCCGCTGCCGATGCTGCTCGTGTATATATTTGTCCAGAGAGATAAAAGAAAAAAGAAAATGAGCCGAAGGGACTTGCCAAACACCCCCACTATGCATAGAAGAATAATCATTACAAGGTTCAAATACCCGGCAAGTCTGCGCCTATCGCTTCTGCAAATACGATCCCCCCCCCACCCACCCACCCACCCACCCCACCCACCACCAAAACCCCCAATCCCCATCCCCCCACCCCACCCCACCCACCACCATCCCCCCCCCCCACTCCCATCCACCCCACCCCCCCCCACCGCCACCCACCCACCCCACCCACCCCCCCCATCCACCCCCCCCACCCACCCCACCCCATCCACCCCCCCCACCGCCACCCTCCACCCCCCCCCAGCCCCACCCCATCCCCCACCCCATCCCCTCCCATCCACCCACCCCATCCCCCCCATCCACCCACCCCATCCACCCACCCCACCCCCCCCCCCCACCCCCTCCAGCCCCCTCCCACCCCATCCACACCCCCGATCCTACCCCATCCACCCCATCCACCCCACCCCCCCCCACCCCACCCCACCCCACCCCACCCTCCACCGCCATCCCCCCCCCCCACCCCACGCCCCCCCCCCCCACCCCACCCCCACCCCCATCCACCCCATCCCCCCCCAATCTCACCCCATCCCCCCATCCCCCATCCACCCCACCCCACCCCATCCACCCACCCCACCCCCCCCCCCCACCCCCCCCCCCCCAACCCCATCCACCCCACCCCACCCCACCCACCCCATCCACCCACCCCACCCCACCCCACCCCACCCCACCCCGTACGATAGCCACGGAAACTAGGGTGTGTGACAGGGTTCGAACTCAGACCCGAACCATGCTTAGTCTATGTTTATTTCACATTGTCAGGGTTAGATGATTGTAAAAGCTGAAGGAACTTGCCAAGATTGGATTGGATTGTTATATAGGTTTTCAGCTATGTAACCAAGTTCAAGTTCAAGTCCATGGTTTTTCAACCAACTCTGGGCTGCTCACCGTCTTCCAAGTTCCAACTCCCCCCCGCCCCCGCTCGCCCCCCCCCCCCCCCCCCCCCCCCCCCCCCCCCCCCCTAGTTCCATCTCCCCCACCCACGGAAACCAGGGAGCATACTATCGTATTATGCTAGACAGTTTGAAGACTTTTCCAGGTCCAAGGGTTCGAACTCAGCCCGATTATAGAAATGCCCAGGTCTCTACTGTCCACTCCGACAGATTAACAACTTGTCAAGGTCTAGGTCCAAGGGTTCGAACACGGCCCGATTATAGACATGCCTAGGTCACCACGGTGACTACTGCTAGCTCCGGCTTACGCAGTGGTGTCTTTAATTCCACGTCCTGTGAGTGACTCCATTACACGGATGTAACAATTTCAATTCCAATTACATGCCCAGGTCTCTACTAGTCTACTCCGACAGATTGACAACTTGTCAAGGTCTAGGTCCAAGATGTGGCTAGTGAAAAGTACTGGCAGCCAATTCAAGGTCATCGACTCAGGGAGTCAGGGGTGTTCAGGTCACGGCACCGGGAGGTCGAGCCCCGCTGCTGAGTCCGACTTTAGGGCGGTGGTGTTTCCACTGCTAGGACAAGTGCGAATTGTAATGTTTTTTTTCAAGTGAAGAGTACTCCAAAAGGGGCTCCAATAATCACTCTTTTACCAAGTGAGTAGCATCTTCAAGAGTTCAGAAATGTCTGAAAATTGAAAATTGAAAAAATTGAAAATTAAATTGAAAAATAATTGAAAAATTGAAAATTAAATTGAAAAATAATTGAAAAATAGAACATCCAAGTAAGTCACACTGCCGGGGACAGTTGACCCTACTAAGGACGTGGTTTATCGACACCGGTTCGTAAGCTCACCTTGGTCGAGGTTGGCAACGAGGCTAGAACCAGTCACGTTTCATACGGTTGATGGCCACCGTGAGAACCGAAACGCTCCCGACGGAGTTCGAACCCGGCGTCTCCTTCGATCAAGGTCGGATACTCTACCATTGAGCCACTCCGAGTCCGGATAGGGGATCAGAACTGTCTGATTCAGTAATTATAATTCTGACTTTTTGCTTAAAATTCTGATTTAGTACTTCTATCTAAGAAACATCTGTTCCATGTGACTATAAAACGTGCGTTTTACCTGTGGCCCTACGGTGACTATAGCTAGCTCCGGCTTACGCTATGGTGTCCTTAACTTCACGTCCTGAGTTAACGGTATTACACGGATGTAAAAATTTCAATTTCAATTCAATGCGTTTTACCTGACAGCACGTAAGCTTTAGGAGCCTACCTACGTGATTCACATTCAAAATAGAAACCCGCAAAGCCTGGAGACCCAAAGTTACGTGCCAGGCACCGCCAGCACGGAACTTGAAGACCCCCATCTACGTTTACACTTCACCTAAAATGTAGTGCCCTGATCTGTTCACCATCTTCTAATTACCATATACAGTGTTACTGTAAGGTCAGCATATGTGTCCTAAATTGGCAGCATGGTCCATCCGGTGTGTTATCGTAAGGTCAGCACGGCTGTAAGGTCAGCATATGTGTCCTAAATTGGCAGCATGGTCCATCCGGTGTGTTATTGTAAGGTCAGCACAGCTGTAAGGTCAGCATATGTGTCCTATACAGGCAGCATGGTCCATCTGGTGTGTTATTGTAAGGTCAGCACGGCTGCAAGGTCAGCACATGTGTCCTAAATTGGCAGCATGGTGTCACGGCTGTATGCGTGCTCCTAAGGATAGGTATGTTACCACTGCAATTATAAGGTAAGGTGTGGGGTCTCTGTATACCTAAGTCGGGATACCGGGGATTGGAGCTTGCAACGGAGGTTTCCGTGGGCCGGTAGCGGTAGAGACTTGGAAGACGCAGAGGGTTGATTACCCGAGGTTGTTCTGGACAATAGTTTGATAGTTGAATGAGTTACAATTTGTTCTAGGAACAATAGAAGATAAAACTGCGGTTTCTAAGTGAACATACATAGCTTGCCGGAAACGGTCGGCAAGGTGGGATTGCAATGCACGACAGGGGTCAAGCGGTGCAAGAGCCTAACATGATTATTCATGATGCGTGACAGTCGTATTGGATTGTCGTGACGGGTTGGTGTCACGACAAGGCCAACACTTACTGCAAGGGGTAGCAAGTAGCGCCTAGCAGTGACCTATCATGAAGTGATATCCCGACGCACCTGGACAAGAGTTTGATAGTTGAATGAGAGAGAATCGGTCGTCTCAATCGACTTATCAACTCTTCTGTCCTTTAGGGTATGATCGTAACTATGGTTTTGCATGTGCTGGCGAAAGGAGTTATGCTACAGCACTGCATTGTTATGTCTCGTGTTATTACAAGTGCCTGATAACAGTCTCGTGTTATCACAAGCGTCAGCTAATTAATTACTTAATTAATTAATTGGTATGTGTAACCGAGAAACCCTAGGTAGCTGTGGGTAGCTGGCCACGGCTACGGCGGGTCGACTCTGCCAGATCTGGGCTACCTGGGCATGCGCTGGCGAGAGGAGTTATGCTACGGCACTGCATTGTTATGTCTCGTGTTAAGACAAGTGCCATATAACAGTCTCGTGTTATTACCAGCGTCAGCTAATTAATTACTTAATTAATTAATTGGTATGTGTAACCGAGTAATCCCAGGTAGCTGGCCACGGCTACGGCGGGTCGACTCAGCCAGATCTGGGCTACCTGGGCTCAGGTCTGGTCGAAGTCCGCTCTTGGTGTGTGTGTGTGTGTACAGGATATTTCCCCTGCTTTTAGTGTTACGTAGGTAAACACGCAATCGCGTGTGACAGCTGTCACGGCTGTATGCGTGCTCCTAAGGATAGGTATGTTACCACTGCAATTCCCCCCCTTCACTACGGAATGGGAGTGAGTGTAGTGAAAAAAGAGAAGTGGTAACGGGAAGAGGTGATTGTAATTCTGTTAGAGAAAAAAAATCTGGAAATCTCTCCTTCCCCCCCCGTGCTGCTGGTATCGAGCAGATGAGGTTGATGTTGCTGGTTACACAAAAAGGTATGTACAGGTGTATCCATTCTGGTGTTGGAGTATGGTAAAGCAGGACGCACCACCTAGTTCCCCCCCCCTCTGCACGGAGTGAAGAATAAAAGGTAGGTGGTGGTTATGTCGGAACGGAAAGGAACTAAAGCCACGTCTATTACTTAAAGAGGTAAAACCTTGAGAGTCAACAAAGATCAAGTATGGGACCGGCCGAATAAATCTGGAGGCATGTAATACAGTGGCCAGCAGAAAAAATCGTGGTGTCCAAGTTGAAAGAAGTTGATGTAACTGGGCGAAAATCCTCATCTGGTCATATTGCAAGTGCTGACTGTCCCTCCTAGAGGCTTCCAGTCAGCAACCCAGTGGTGGCTGCAAACTTGTTTTGAAGTAAGTTTGGGATCGTGTTGCGTATATGTAACGCAACTCGGAACATGAAGCAAGAAAATAAAAAGAACCCCAGAACTGTTGCGATCACTGGGACGTGTATTGTCCCAGGAATGAAGACGTATGTCCTCTGCACCCCCCCCTCCCGCATGGATTAACAAACAAACATGACAACCTGTGGGCTAGTCGTAACTGGTCCATCACAGGCACAAGGCATGTCTGGGTTATGCAAGCTGCCTGTCTGCTACACAGCCTGCATAACCAAACCAGACGGTGGGTATGGTGGGTTGTGTAAGAGTGTGTCTAGACCACTGGAACATGAGTGTTGTGTGGGGTGATGTATTCCATAAATCGAGGACGCATTGCCATGTAGTAGATGGGAGGGGGGTTGGAAGCAAAGTCCAGGAAGGCTGAGGGGGGGTGGGTGCCATAGGTTGTTAAACCTGACCCTTGGTCCATGTGTGGTGGCATGTAGACCATGTGAGTCAGGTGGGTCCAGCGTTCAACGTCAGGTAGGCGACGAGTGAAATATGGTACATGCACTGGGTATGGGTATGCTCCATTAATGCGCCTGGTTTCCTCTACCCTGTTGAAAATTGTGATCAGGTCAGCTTGCTGGTGGTGCCAGGCAGCTTGGAGGAAGTGAATGCGTGTAGTGTACTGTTGGACAGATTCAGTGGGGAGTTGAAGGACATGGCCTTGGGGGTTATCGAGGTCACCATAGTAGCATGGGCCAAGACAGAGTAAATCATCTGCGAGGGGTGGTTGGCCATTGTATCGCTGTGCCCAATGGGATGTGAAATTTGGTGCGTAACGGGGCAAGCAGTCCCATGTGAGTGCATGGGTGCTGTCACGATATTCTGCAGTGTTAACCATCACCTGAGGTAGGAGGGAATGTAAGGAGTTGAGGTGAGCAATAGTGTGCTCATGTGTGGTACACTTCACAGGATGGGTTGTCCTCAAACGCCAGGATGGTGTGCGTTGGATGCCTGCATGCACGGTTGAGGCAGGGGAGCACAGGTGCGAGTGGTAAGGGCTTCTGTGTGCCTGTGGGGAGTGGGTTAAGTTTTTTGAGTCCAGCCATGGTGAGCTTAATGACTTGGCCGTCATCGTAGGTTAGCTTGAAGTACCATGGCCTGGACAGTGGTCCTTGGAAGGAGGCAGTGCCCCAGACAGCTTTGTCGAGGCCGCCTTGGACTCTGACTTGTTTGATGACAAGCATCTTGTCGCAGGCGAGGGCGGCTCTGTCTCTGGAGCGAGTCTGCGGGGTGGGGAAAAGGTTAGGTTCCTTCTGTGGTGCTTCTGGGATGCGTCCCGCGGGGATTGCAGTGATGCCGCTGGCTTTGCAGTTGGGGCAGAACCAGTCCTCGACGGGAACTGCAGAGAGAGGTGGGTCAAGGCAGTGAGTGTGGTAACCTGCTCCACAGCCGTCGCAGAGTAGCATGCAATTTGCGTTGTCAGGGAAGTTGCAGACGCTGCAGGCTAGGCTGGGGGGTGGGACTGCTAAGTCTGGCCTGATTGTGCCATCCAAGTTAGGGAGGTGGCAAGGAGACAAATTGCGGGCATGGTTGGTGATGGTGCAACCGCAACGTCCTTGCAAGACGACGACTTCAGATGGTTTGAGGTCGATGATGCGCACGATCATGCCTTGGGCAGCCATCTGCAAGGAGTTGCGCACGTTGGGACGGCGGATGTACACAAAGTCTCCCACCTGGAATTTGCGTAGGCGAGGGTGATAGGCCCCCCCCCTGATCTTTGCGTAGCGCAGGGTGTCCCTGTGGTGGGTGATTGCTATGTGATTGGCAATAGTTGGGCTGACTCTCTTGATCCATTGAGCGCGCTCCAGGAGAGTGTCTGTCAGAGCTTGCACCTGTGTGCTGTCTGTCAGGGCAGGCAGCGGCGCTGTCATGGCAAGCTGTGCCTCAGGGTTGTTCATGACGGGAGCCCGGGCGTACACCAGAGTGAAGGGGGCGCACTTAGTAGTCTCCTGAGGGCTACAGTTGTACGCTGTAACGACCTTGGCTATGTCAATGTCCCATGTGTCAGTGGCCAGGTTTTCAGAGCAGATCTTGGTCAAGGCTGCCTTGATGGTACCGACGCTTCGCTCCACAAAACCGTTGCCCTGAGGGTGGTTAGGGTAGATCGTCCTGTGGTCAATGAAGTTGTGAAGCAGATGTTCCTTGAATTTGCCTTGGAACTCTGGTCCATTGTCAGAGATGCAGAGCGCGTATGCGCCAAAGTGTGCCAAGACTCCATGAGAGTGCGCGTATACCGTATGTATGGCCTCCTTGGCTGGGATGGGGACCACTACGAGTGCGGCGCTGAAATACTCCACGGCGTGCATGAGCATAGTGTTGCCCCTGGCTGTCTTGTTGTAGGGACCAGACAAATCAATTCCCCAAGCGAAGAAGAGGCCATGAATCGGGTGAGATTGCAATGTGGCTGTTGGCTGGTTGAAGTAGGCCATGGCTTGGTCACAGATCTTGCATGTCTTGACCAGGGCTTTGACTTGTTTGACCACGCCGTGCCACCAGAAAGAGCTGACCACTAAGTAAGCTGTTCTGCGTGCCCCAAAGTGTCCGCTGGTCTCGTGGGCCCTCTGAATGAGGATGGACCTCTGGCTGGGGGCTGGGACGATGCGTTCAATGCCGTTGGCCAGGATGCGTATGATCCTCTCTTCTCCAGTTGGAGATGCGCCGAGCCTGTACTTTCTTGACCTTGCCAGTACCCGCCTAGTACGAGATGTCGTCCAGTTGGATCCGAGGACTCCTCGCCTCAAGTACTCTAAGACAAACTGATCAGAGTGGATGTCTAGACCGTCAGTGTCCTTGGACATTGCAGCAAGGCGCAGGTCAGTATCCAACTGTCTGCCTGGGGCGAGTGGAGGACTTGGAGCTGAAGATGGTAGAAGAGGCAAAGGAGGGGAGTGTTGCAACGGCTGAGGGTCAGTGGCTGTTGGCTGTTGGCTGTTGGCTGGGGGCTGTTGGCTGATGGCTGTTGGCTGTTGGCTGTTGGCTGGTGCAGGTGGTTTTGATGGCCAGATGTGTGGCTTGACAGCCTTGCTCCTGGTGACTGCCAGCAGGCAAGCAAGCTCAGTGCCATAGAACTGGCGTGTCGGAGGCGTGGGGTCTGATATGCGACCGCCAGAATTGCTGGGATAGCTGGGAGAAGTTGTCAGAAGAAGAGCAGGGCTGGGAGAAGGTAGCAACTCAGGTCTGGGGGGTGGCTGAAATTCTAGCATAGATGTCAGACGTGTAGGGATTGCCATTTCCAAGGTCTTTCTGATGATTGCTACCAAGGCTCGCTGATCCATGCTGTTGCCTGTGAGGATATGCCTCTGGTTTTGAGTGAGGCCTGGTGCTGCTGTTGCTCCTGTGTAGTATCCGAGCATGCGTTCTCTCTCAGAAGGGTTTGGTTCAGACCATGCGCCGCCCTGGAGAGAGTAGATGCTGCCTGGCTTGTCAGGTCTGCAGGCTCGAGACAGAGGGTCCGCTACTAGAGTAGGCAGTACGTTGCGCTCTTGTCCGATCTTGTTTGCTAAGCAAAAGGGGGCTGTGTCTGATCTGTAGACCCTTGTAGTGCTCCGTCCTGGATCCAAGAAGGCGTTGGCTGAAATGTTGGCAGTCCGACGGGTCTTGTTGAGCTGGAGCTGGAGATCAAGGGGGTCAACCAAGTTCTGCCACTTGTTGCGGAGTCTGTGCGCTCCTGAGTCGAATGTTGCAGCATCCACGCAGATAGGGAGGCCAAGAGTTCTGTTGACTGCGTTGAAGTCTTGCATAGCAATATGTTGTGATCGGAAGTTGTGCTGCATTGCTGCATTCTCCACGATGTAGAGGGGTTGCCGAGGATGCTGTAGCTGCTGGATGTACCCTATGACGGTGGTACAAGCCTGCAGGACGGCGGCCCGGGGTCCCTTGAGTCCTCTGTTGCCTCCTGCCGGGCTGAAGTCTTGGCACTCTGGACCGGCTATGATGAGCCACTGTGACTGGTCGTTCACAGCTGCGGTCATGAGCTGTTCTGGTGTGATCTTGGTCACATCCTGGGGCAGCGTCGCGAAGGCATGGTCGCAGGCGTATGACTTGAGCAGATGGGGGTAGAGGTTGGTCAAAGCTTGTGTCCTATAGCGGGCGACTGTCTGAGCAGCGGGCGCAATGTCGCTGTAGATATACCTGTTAACTTGGATGCCATTGCGCAGTGCTGCTTCCAATCCTGCACACATTCCCCCGCACATCTCGTATAGAGTGATGCCATTCTGGGCCATGTATGTGACGGCGGCAGGCAAGGGTGTTGTGCAGATGGATAAGACAGATCTGACGTCAAGGACGTAGTCCACGATGTGCCCTAGTGTCAAGTCTAGGGGCACATAAGGGGTGGTGGGCACTGTTGGAAATGCCGCGTATAGGTCGCTGTCCAGGTCAATGCGAGCGCCAGTGTTGTCCTCTGCAGTGGGGCTGGGAAACCTAGACAGTGCGTCAGCGTTGCCATGCTGTGCACCTGGTCTGTGCATGATGTCAAAATCAAATGACTGCAGCATGCATGCCCATCGAGCGATGGCACCGGTGACGTTGGCAGAGGAGAACATCCACAGCAGAGGCTGGTGATCAGTGACCAGTGTGAAATGTAGTCCGAAGACATATACTTTAAAGATCTTGCAAGCCCAGCAAGCAGCCAGCATTTCTCCTTTGAAGCTGCTGTACCCTGCTTCATGCTTGTTAAGGCTGCGGCTGGCACAGGCGACGAGGTATTCGTTACCTTCCGAGTCGAGCTAGCCGAGCACTGCTCCTAATCCATGTTGGCTCCAGTCACAGTGGATGAGGGTGCGCGCGTTGATGTCAAAGCGTCGCAAAACCTTGCCTGGTGTGCTGATATTCCTCCTAATGGCGTCCATGGCTGCTGTGTGCTCAGGTCCCCAAGTCCACTTGACATCGTTCTTGGTGAGGTCATTGAGGGGTCTGGCTATGGCTGAAAAGTTTTCACAAAAACAACCGTAGAAGCGCAGCTTACCCAGGATGGTCTTGAGGTCCTTGAGGTTGCTTGGGTAGGGCAGGTCCTTGATAGCTTGGACTTTGGCTGCTTGCGGGGTGAGACCATGGTTGCTGACATTGAAGCCTAAGAAATCGACCGCGTCGAGTGCGAAGCAGGACTTGTCAGGGTGTATGCGGAGGCCAATGTCGATGAGACACTGTAGTACTGCTTCCACGTCCTTGATGTGATCAGCAAAGGTGGCGCTGTGGACCAGAATGTCATCAATGAAAACCTTGCTGAACTTGAGGAGACCACGTTTGCCCAACTCAGTTTCCATGACCTTCTGAAGTAACGTTGACGTGTTTCAGTTCCGAAAGGCACACGCTTGAAACCTGTAGAGCTGCTTGTCCCCTGCTTTGTCCACCAAAAGGCTGAAGAAATCTTGGCATGCCGGCAGACAAGTGGACTTGGTAGAACCCGGCGCAGGTCTCACTCGGTAACCACTTGGAGTCACCCGGTCTGTGGCAGAATTCCTCTGGCACTTGGGAAACCTGGTGCTTTTTGGTCAGGAGGTTGATGCGTCACATGAATTGCTTGCTCCTCACGCGTTTTAGACTGGTGACTACTTATGTACTTCCTTAGAACTATCGGTCCTGACCAGTACTATGTCAGCTTACTGTTGACTGCGTCAATCGTTCTTCTGACACTCCTGTCTAACCTGTACCCTGATCAGGTTCAAGCTAACCGCCCCCCCCTTTCCTCCCCTTCCTCCGCTTGGTGTCCCTTTATGGTTCCATTCTATCTATTTGTAATATTTATTCTCGTCTCGATTTATAGATTGGCGTGCTGCACACACTAAGTCCACTCTCCGGAGTGTTATCCAAGCTGATAATGGCCTTGTAGTTGTAGCACACTCTGTTTGCAGTGTACTGGCCATCAGGTCCATTCTTCAAGGCGACAACAGGATTTGCTGCATGCTGAGCTGAAGGAGCTGGCTCTATGAAGCCTAGCAGGAGCAATTCAGCGCAGACTTTGTCTTGAGCAAGTTTTTCTATAGGTGGCTTGCGGTAGGGACTAGTGAATGCCTGCTTGTCGTTGTCCTTCTCTATGTGCATAGGGGGCACAATCCCTTTGTAGCCCTCTCTCAAATCCTCCATAGTCCGCGCTACTGCTGGGGTCATTCTGTTGAGCATGGCTGCCATCTCTTTGCGTTGCGCCTCAGTGCCATCTTGATGATGACCGATGAAGAGGTCACAGTCTGGATGTAGGGCCCCTCTATCTGCATTGGGTGTGACCGCTCCGTCTGGCATACTGTTGTTAATCCCCCCCTCCTGCAGATAGTTGGGGTCCATATGACTGAGGCAGCTAGTAAGGCCTCCTTGTAGGCGGCCAGGCAGGAGTGAAGCTGGAGTGGGAGGGTCCAGGTGCACAGGGAAAGCGCAAGAAGTGGACGCTTGGTAAACTGCTGCTTGGCCTTCCAGGAACTCTTGACCTGGTCGCCAGTAGACATCATCCAGCTGCGTCGTGAAGAAGTCTTGGGGTTCTTCATAGTCGTCACCGGCTGGGGTGGATGAGGTAGGAGATGGAGTGCTGGCCATTGTGAGCAAGTAATCAGCAGGGGTGAGGTGGGGCAATGATGAGAGCGAGGAGCAGAGGTGGCTGCAGCGTCTCACTCGAAGTCATCCTCACTGTTGTAGATGGGTGACCTCCCAGCTTGAAGGTTGGACATACCCTAGTTCTCGGCGGCGGCCTAGCATGGAGGGAGCTGCTTGGTTCGAGATACTGGCCTGAATGGCAAGTCCACGGTCAAAGCGCGACCTGTGGCAGTATGCTCTGCGCTGGACAAGTGGAGGAAGAGGGCGCAATGTGAGTTTCTCTTGCGAAATGTCAGGTAAGGCAGAAATGCCTGGCATGGCCATTAGTGGGGTACCGATGAGGGCATCGAAGATGGTGTTGTCAGGGGCAATGACAAAAGTTGCCCTAACGCTGATCTCGTTGGGGGTGCCGCTGCAAAAAATGACGGGCATTTGAATCTCCTTTGTGAGGGAGCTTTTGATGTCATTGAACGCAATCGTCTTGTGGTGGCATGGGAGAGGATCGTATCCTAATGAGTCTGCCATAGATTGCGAGATGAAGTTGAGACCACTGCCGGTGTCGACGAGGACCATGAGGTTGACGCACTGCAGGAGGCCAGTTGCGGACGTAAACGAGAGGCCTGTCTGGTGGGACCGGTTGGCCAGGTACGGTACACTGTAGCTGGGCTCTGTTCCTTGCAGCAAGGTTGCTGTAGAAGGGCTCAGCTGGCTAGAAGCAGTGTAGTCGCGTACAAATGTGTCCACTGGGTTGTGTGTGACACAAGCTGCGCGCTGGGCTGTTTCAACCGCTGTTGCTCTGACCTGCAAGGCCCTGTTGAACTCGTGCAGGTTCTGCACTTCTCTGAACAGAAAATCAAGATCCCTTCGCAAGACTGTCATCTCATCCATGAGGAGGTCTTGTGATGCCCGATGCTGGGCTTGGGTGACGTGCTGTGATACTCGAGCGCGTGGTAGGGGAATGGCAGCTGTTGACCCAGTTCCATCAGTGGAAGGATTGAATGTGGGCTTGTAGATTGCCTGTGAGCTAGCCTGTGTCTCTGCCTCTGGAGTCTGTCGGAAGCTGACTACTAGGGCTGCATTATACCAGTCAGGTTCTTGTAGATCAGATTGCGCAGCTTGTGGAGCCTCTAGTTGTAGTGGCTGGTTGCCGCGGCTGTGTTGATCATGGGGGTGTGGGGCATGTCGTCCGCCGGAGGGTTGCAAACGAAGTTCCTCACGAATGGCGAAGACGGTATCATGCAACTGCTGGTTATGCTGTTGCTGCTGCAACTGCATCTGCCGATTGTGTTGTTGTTATTGCAATTGCATGACGACGTCTGGTCGTTGGTACTGCTGCATGCTGTTGTTGTTAGTGCCTCTTGTCTGCCCTTGGTAGTTGCTTTGAGTGCCCTGGTTGTTTTCCTGGTAACCCGCTTGATATCCACCCTGGGTGCCTTGGTTGTTGCCTTGGTAGCCACCTTGATACCCGCCACCAGTTCCTCCCATGCTTCTCTGGTTGTTGTTCCCTGGGTTGCCTGCTGGAAAGGGTCGTGGGTTCTTCCCCTTGTACCTGAGGTTCTGAGGGGGTAGGGAGGATTGCTGTTGCACTGGAGTCTGTGGCTGTCTGTACTGCTGTGCAGGGGGGTTATGCATTTGTGTATGCGGGCTGTGTTGTACAGCTCCCTGCACTGAGCGGAAGTAAGGCACTCCAGATTTGAGCTGGTCCAAAGGTGGTGGTGGGGCGAAGCCTTGCTGGATTGTTGAGGTGCGCCAGATGGCGTACCGTGCTGGGTTCTTTGGGCACCAGGATGGGTTGGGGGTCCCAAGGTTGTTCAGGTAGCAAGTGTCGGAACCGTGTCCAGTGATGTTGCATGTGGTGCAAACTGTGGAAGACTTGGGTTCACCGTTCTTGCCCTTGGGTGCACTGGGGTCCTGGGTGACGGGAAAAGCAGGCGTCTGGCGTGGCATGACAGTTGGCCTCTGTGTTGGTGGTTTGGAGACACAGAGCAGCATGCCTTGTGCTGTCATATCGTCTCTCTTGGATGCTTCAGTTTGGGCAATGCCAGACAGCCTTTCCAGGGTGTGCTGATCTTGGTCAAGCTTGTAGAGCTTGGCGATTGCACAGCAACCGAGGGGGGGTGACATCCTTGTAGCTGCCAAAGTTCTCCTTCAGGGTGGGGGCCATGCGATCAAGTAGTTTGGCCACCTTGGCCATGGCCTCCCGGTAATGGGGCTGTCCAGCCCGGATATCAAACTCCTCGTCCTTCTTTGTGAATTCTGACATCAAGATGCGAGGCATGGGGTATAGGAGGCCTGCATTGTCGTAGCAGTCAAACTTCTCATACTCCTCTTTGGCATCGAGAGGGGTGACCTTGAGTGCGAGTGCTAGTCCAGTTTTGACCAGGTCGTAGAAATGAAGGAGCTTCAGCTTCCAAGTGGCTGGGTTCATGATTGGTTGACCATGCTCGTTGATTTGGAGGACTCCATTCAAGGAGCTTTGTGTCTGGAGAGCATTGCACTCCTGGATCCACGCGGCTCTGTTGTTTGTAAACAAGACGAATGGTTGAGAGTTCTCATAGACCTGTACCATCATCTGTTCCCACAACTCCTCCACTGCAAGGTCTCTCTTGATGTTGAAAATGTAGCTCTTCATCATCAGAAGCCAGGCTTTGGTATGTGATACGCTGCCGCCGTGTAGCTGTGATCCTTCTGTTGGAAGTTGCCATGATAGGACGGAACCGACACCGATCATGAGTGCGACGTGACGTTCGCTGTCATTGCTATCAGCGTCGCTCACATCCCCTTGAAAGTCTGGTGGAGGTGGGCCCTCATCTTCTTCAGGAGGTGGGGGTGGTTCATCGTCAGAGTCTGGTGGGCTGGGGGGTTGGCCTCCCGGTTGATCAGGTGGTCCTCCAGTATCTGCCTCATCATCGGGGACACCGTCACTGTCAGAAGAACTGGCAGGATCACCCCCTGGATTACCCCCTGGTCCATGCGGTGACTGGCTGGGGTGGGATCCACTGTTGTCGGAGGAGCTGCTTGACCCGTTGCCGGAAGGTTGGCTTGCAGGAAGCTGGTTGGCTGGTGAGGGTTCTGGAAGCTGTCGGGGAGTGTGGGCAAGTCGTTTGCTGGGGCTTTCTACTTCCTCTTCTGAGCTGAAAAGGGTGTTCGTGGTCATGTGTGGAGGACCTGCTGCTTGTGTCGCAGTTGCGCCAGTGAAGGTCTCCCGAGGGGTTATAAATTCCTGCAGGGGACTGTGCACTGGCGGCTGGGACGGAGTGGCAGACGGTCGCTGGACTGGGGACAATGGTGGGTACGCATTGTCCTCAGCATCCTCACTCACGGCAACACGAGAAGGCGGGGTGTTCAGCAATGGCCGTTGTGAGCTTCCAAGGGCTAGGCGCATTCCACTCTGCCCGCTCCAAGGCTTGAGTGGTGTGGGTGATGGCTGAAGGGCTGATGGAGGCCTTAGTGCCGGTAGAGTTACACAGAATTGTCTTTTGGAGGTGCCTGGTAGCTGCGCGATCTGGGCTGGGGGCTGGGGGCTGATAGTAGAAGGCTGGGGGTCGAGGGTTGAAGGCTGGAGGCTGATAGCGGAAGGCTGGGGGTCGAGGGTTGAAGGCTGGGGGCTGATAGCGGAAGGCTGGGGGACGAGAGGTGAAGGCTGGGGGCTGATAGGGTCAGCTGCTGTGGCTGAGGCTGGTAAGGTGGTGGCAAGTGCCATAGGAAGGGGGATGTCGATCTCCGATGACTCCCCCTCGTACCAGGGGTGGCTGCCCCCCAGTGGGAGGGGTGAGTTGGGGATCGTTAGGGGGATGGTTGGGGGAAGTATGTTGATGGGGTTATGCAGATGCAGTTGTGCTATTTGATTTGTGATGGAATGTTCAGAATAAGTGTTACTTATGTCTGAGAGGGCTTGTCGGGCGTCTGATTGAGCTTGTGCTTGATCAGCTGCGTCTGAGCGCGCTTCTGCTTCTGCAGCAGCTCTGACTTGTCCTCGTGTTCCTCGCATTGTGTGTTGTGTTAGTTGTTCAGGGGTGGGTTTGTTCCACGTGTTTATCAAGGCTTGTGTCCTGACGTGTACCTGAAGGAATGTGTATGTTGGTAGAGCAGCCTTGCAGTGGTAACATACCTATCCTGGTACCCCTGCCACAGGGGGGGGGCTAGGTGGTTCGATTCCACCCGGTACATATATACCGCTGATGAGAGGAGAACATCAACTCAGTACATTTGAGTGCCTTCATGGTAGACAACCTTTTCGGCCCTGGCAGGGGTACCAAAGGTGTGGGGTCTCTGTATACCTAAGTCGGGATACCGGGGATTGGAGCTTGCAACGGAGGTTTCCGTGGGCCGGTAGCGGTAGAGACTTGGAAGACGCAGAGGGTTGATTACCCGAGGTTGTTCTGGACAAGAGTTTGATAGTTGAATGAGTTACAATTTGTTCTAGGAACAAAAGAAGATAAAACTGCGGTTTCTAAGTGAACATACATAGCTTGCCGGAAACGGTCGGCAAGGTGGGATTGCAATGCACGACAGGGGTCAAGCGGTGCAAGAGCCTAACATGATTATTCATGATGCGTGACAGTCGTATTGGATTGTCGTGACGGGTTGGTGTCACGACAAGGCCAACACTTACTGCAAGGGGTAGCAAGTAGCGCCTAGCAGTGACCTATCATGAAGTGATATCCCGACGCACCTGGACAAGAGTTTGATAGTTGAATGAGAGAGAATCGGTCGTCTCAATCGACTTATCAACTCTTCTGTCCTTTAGGGTATGATCGTAACTATGGTTTTGCATGTGCTGGCGAAAGGAGTTATGCTACGGCACTGCATTGTTATGTCTCGTGTTATCACAAGTGCCTGATAACAGTATCGTGTTATCACAAGCGTCAGCTAATTAATTACTTAATTAATTAATTGGTATGTGTAACCGAGTAATCCCAGGTAGCTGGCCACGGCTACGGCGGGTCGACTCAGCCAGATCTGGGCTACCTGGGCTCAGGTCTGGTCGAAGTCCGCTCTTGGTGTGTGTGTGTGTTGACAGGGTATTTCCCCTGCTTTTAGTGTTACGTAGGTAAACACGCAATCGCGTGTGACAAACTGTTCCCTCTTGTGTCAATGCCCGACATGAACTGATCATCATTGTGGCAGAACTTGCATGAGAGAACAAAGAATTTATCACGCCAGCTTGCAAATGAATCACAAAGGGGACTTGACCCTCCTAGGGTGTCCTGTAATTGGTTGTAAGAACTTTGTGTTAACGAAAAACACTGTCCAACATTGGCCCTAAAATCTGGATAATAAGTCCCATTGATAGTGAACTGAGCACTTTCCATCCCAGTCGCTTTCCTGACGAACGTGTTACAGTTTTTGGTCACAGCATCCAATGCTCCAGTAGGTGATTGGTCTAAAAACAATCCCCAAGCTCGATTAACCGACTGGGACGACACACTAAATTTGGTGGACTGGCTATAACTTGATGCAGCTGATGAAAATGAAAAATAGTTCTTGAACATGATTTCATACACACCTCCATTTTGCAGAAAGGCATTGTGTGCGGCATCAAAGAGCCCATCATCTATTGAGATAGTATCCACACTGAATGAAATATCTGATAGAATAAATTGTCCTCCCCCAATTAGACAATTGGATCCATCTAGCTGTATCCTAAGGCGAACCTGCCCTAGGAGTTTTGTATCCAATATGCTGGGCTGAAAGCTATTGAGAGTCAGCCAATTACAAATGCAATAATCTTTTGGAATACCAATGGGAATAGCTGAACCATCACCTCCTGATTGGATAATCTTACGTTTGTTGTGGCAATCTGCACCAAAGGATGTATCAGCAATAATATTAAAAAGCTGATTATAATTGGAGAACCCTCCTATCACTTGCCCATTCACTTCCAAGTCGCACCTTTGTATGATTGATTCAATTTTCCTTGGCATGCCCCCAGTATATGTGATTGCTTTGAAACTCATTATCAGGCTATCAGTATCTATCAAAGTGTTGGAAGGCATGTCGACTGTAATCACACCATTGTTGGTTGCCGAAGTACTATTAAGGGTGGACAACCGTTCAGTTGCTCTACTATAGTTAGAGATCCGTTTTGTAATGTACTGGAGGTTTTTTGGGTATGCAGACATTTAGTTTATATTTTGATAATAATCAAAGTTTATTTTTCAGATAATTATAGATATCTATATAATGATTTTTGGTTCTCCGTTTGTCAAGTAGTCTTTGTAATCCAGGCTCATTAGAACGTTCTTGGTATTCGGTTGCAATTGCAAGCACCTCCCTCTTAGATTGGCCACTTGAATCTGGTGATGCGTGCCTGAAGTCAAATCTATCAAGTGACCGCCTCAAATCATACCGTTTTTTAGGTGCTGCATAATTGGCATTAGACGGAGATGGTCGAGAGGAAGGTGGTCTAGGTAAGTGGTCTATATACGTCCTAGTTCCTTGAAACACATTTTGTGGTGCAGTGTTTTGTTGAGTCATGGCAGCCCTCGCAGATCTAGCAAGCTGTTCTACAGCAGATACCCCATTTACAGCCTGAGCTATCATATTTTGATGGGGTTGTTTGGGGATCTCTATCACATATGCATAAGGGGTTGAATCCCATCATTCGAGGGAGTGTCCTATCAGCAGGTAATTTAACATTAATTGTTGTTGCTCTTTGGTTGGTAGTATTCCCTCTTTGTTTGATTGTATTTGTTTTTGTTTTTGTTTTTGTTTTCCCCACATTTTTTCTGGACCTCATGGTTTAAATTATGTTATAAATTAATGTACAACACCTCTCAGTATATATTTGCTCAGCCCAGAGACACCAAAAAGATCACCAACAGTTTTTCAGGAGACTATAACGCACTTATAAACAAGCCCCTTATTTTCAGGGTCTTACAATGATCTTACAGACCAATTGAATGTACAAAACGCTTTTGTTGCTATTGGTCCCGGAGTGAAGGTGAGTCGTCTTGAACTACCAACGCAGACTGGAGCCAATGGGCCTGGTTTGATTCACTTTGCAGACACAGGGTCGGAGATTAATGGGAGCATATCTTTCTTGAGCGATGGGGGTAGTGAATCATTCAATTTCCTCTTCGAATTCATGACCAAAGCTAGGATTGACCAGACGGGATCATACATTAACCTTTCTGACAAGTCATATAAAATCAGATTGAATACCTCAACCCTGAGGAGTCATTGAAGGCGATCAAATCTTTGCAGCCGGCAAAATACACGTTCAGGGAGATGCTAAAAATGCAGTGGAAATTGGGCTGTATGCCCAAGAAGTGATAGGCGTTTGTCCAGAAGCTGTGAGATTCCTAGACTCAGACAAAGAGAGATTGGGTCTCAATTACAACTCCCCTTGTACCACATCTAATTGGTGCAATAAGGGCTTTATCAGTCGAGGTTGATGACCTAAAGAAACAATTGAAGAATGAACGGTATAAGAATGACCCAGAATACCGTGCACAACGAAATGAACGTTCGCGGATTTATAATGCAAAATTGAAGGAACGGAAGGCTATGTTGAAGGCAGAGTCTGTGTAAGTGAATTAAAAATAAAATTGAATCATACTTAAGAATCTTGAGCATATTATATACTACAAGTATAATAAGATGAGCGAATCTTGCATCAAAGTTCACACTTATTCTAGTGAAATCCACAAGACGAAAATGAAAGAAGACCCTGAATATCGTGCTTTGGTCAAAATCGCGCTCAACTTGCAACTATAAACGTGTATCAAACATACAGGCTAGCGTGAGGGGCACAATCTATAACATGAACCGGTACCAAAATGAATCATTTCCTGATTTGCGAAACGAAATGAACGTGCAAGACTATCATGCACAAAAAAAAGAAGAAAAAAAGGCGTTTTATTATTGGCAAGCAACTGTCGGCGTATAGAGTTCCTTACAAATTAAATGCACATTGTTTTTTTGAGTATTTTAAGTAAACGTTGAGAGATTGTTTCATATATTAAGATATAACAGAATTATCAGGGCATCACACAACAAACCTTTGGCAAAAGTGGTACAGAGCAGTTGGTAGAGCAGGAGCATCTCCAACGCAGGATTACTAAAGTATGTGATCACGGGTCACGAATCAGTAGAGTTTCCTATAATGCTGTGGAATGGTACAAGAACACATGGAAGAAGAATCAAAAAAGGTTAGGAGGGAAAAAAGGCAGAGCTATGATAATAACGCTACAAAAAAACGCTCCCAAAAGGTTGTCAATTCGATCTTTCAATTCAGGCTAGCAACACTTTGTATGTGTATAGATTTATTTCTATCACAAACGCTTTCGTCCCTTTAAAGGATTTCGGCCCAGACACATGTTGGTTTTGGCGAAATTACCAAGACAAATAGACCAAAAAAACTGAGAGGGAGAGTAGTTCTAATACTTTAGCCTTGGAAAAACAAATTTTTTCACAGGATATGCAGAAACTACTGAACAGACTATGACATTTACGACCCAAGTATGGGAGCTTTGTTTACAAGACTCATCTCACAATCCCGGCAGTAAAATTACCTTCCACCAACCGTATATACGTTGATGGCCGTTTCTTGTACAGACTTAGCAGGCTAAACATAAATACTGTTTTATACAGAATGTAAGTTCATACGATTTGAGTGGACAATGAAGGAGATGCGTTACCAACAAGTTTACAAGGTACCAGGAATCGGAATTTACCCAACGGAGCATGTGCAAAGTTGAAGCGATTCTACATGTGTTTCCAGCCAAGCATTCGACTCCTATAACAGAAATTGAAGTAAAATCCTAAACATACAATCACATTTGAACTCATTTTATGGGGAGAATTCGCAAAAGAATATGCGGTGCTTTCTGAACATTGCAGGACATCGAGTGGATTATTTGAAGTCTTCAAGAAGAATTGTTTGGGACGAATAATCGACAACGAAAACAGGTAGTATGTAATGTGATCCACCACACCTGAGGAGCAAACAAAAACATACATGTATCCCGAAACTACGTTGTCATATATTGGCATGAACCATGTGCAGAACATAGACGAAGTGATGTCTTGCCAAGAAACTAAAAGGACATATAACTCCACCCATCATCCCA
>JACBWV010000552.1:2842599-2866258 GCA_013435795.1 Chlamydomonas sp. ICE-L | reverse complement strand
GGGGGGCTCGAAATGATATAATATTATCGGACGCCAGCCCAATGTCTGATTATCAAATCGGCGTATATTCTACTGGAACCGGAAGAGTAGAAGGGTGTGGAATACATTTCTCAGGATCTCTCAACGCATCCCATTCACCCGGAGCAGCCATTGTTTTTGAAAGAACGGAAGGAGGAAATTTTTCAGGGTCTCTCCATTTCAAAACACAAGGAAATAATGGGTTTTCGGATCCTCTGACCAAACGCCTAACTATTACTAGGGGTGGACGAATTGGTATGGGAACTGTAACACCAGCCTATGAACTGGACGTTGTTGGTGATTTGAACATAAGTGGAAAATTCCGGGTAAATGGAACTGAGATAACAACAGGCACAGGGGGTACATCACCATGGCTTCAAAACCAATCTGGACTTTATTCGTTGAGTAATGTGGGAATAGGTAAAGAAACTCCATCCCAGGCCTTGGACGTGGTTGGAAACATCCTCTGTTCAGGCGAAACAAAAACCAGTTCATTCAAATGCGGTTTTATTACGATTGATAACATGTACATTAGATCGATTTTTTACGCAATGGTCATTGAAAGCGCTGAAGACATGACATTTGTCATTGACAGAGATTCTAATAAAAACAAAACTCTGGCTTTTAATTGGAAACTAGGTTCAGAGACTGCACAACCGCTTATGAGGTTATTGGATACCGTTCATCTTGGAATTGGTACAACAACTCCCATATGTCCATTATCTGTTCAACATACTGGTAAAGCAAGGCTTACTAATGCTTCATTAACACCAGAATATCAATTATGTATATCAAGAGAGGGTATAACGACTGGTGAATCGGGAGGACTTTGTTTTGACGCTGGAACGACAATATCAGGTGCTAGTACACCCGGTTCAGCCATTATGAATGAAAGAGTTGGAGTGGGGTGGTAATACATCTCGCCTACATTTCAAAGTGAAAACGACGTCTGGTCCTACAGATTCGTTGACCACTATGATGACTCTGAATTACACAGGAAGAGTTGGAATTCGCACGACTAGTCCAGCACATGCTTTGGATGTCGTTGGAAGTATCAATTGCACGGGTGATTTTTTAGTGAATGGATCGCCTATATCAGTTAACTCTGGCGGTACAACACAAATACATTCGGTAATATAACGATATCTGGAAACCAAATAAAGTGTGTTAATTCCGAATTTAAAAATATAAGTACGGGAAATTACAACTGTTATATAAATTCTGACATCGGATATGTTGATAATAATAATCAAAGGAACTTTACTTGGCGACGAAATGGAACAGATGAATTTACATCATACCAGATCATGAGGCTTACGGAAAGTGGAAATCTAGGAATTGGTATTGATAATCCCAGCTACATGCTCGACGTTCTTGGGGATATTAACACTGTTGGGGTTTTTCGAATTAACGGTGTCCCAATTTCATCGTCATCGTTTGATGGAAATTATGCGAATCTCACAAATAAACCTACACTTTTTTCCGGATCATATTACCTTCAATACAAACCTGTGTTATTTGATTCGGATTATAATTCGTTAAATAATAAACCGACGCTATTTTCAAAATCATATTGGGATCTGACTGATGCGCCTGTAAATAGGTCAGTTTTAAATGGAATAACAACCGGGTATTACATTGGAGGAGTTGGTAATAACATGGCTGGTAAGAAAACGTTTGGGATCGGAACGTCAGAAAATCAATTAAATCAGAATATTTTCTCAGTTCAATCATATGGTGCTAATTTAACAGATAATTCCCCGAATATGTATTACAATGCAATGATTGCAAACGTAGTCGGTTCGGGTAGTGTCATTGGTGAACATGGTATGTGTTTCTCGTCTTCATTATTGCCATATGCTGGTACAAATCCTCCGGACACCTCCATCACATCTTATCGAGAAAGTGACGAATACCCTGGTGGAAGCCTTCGTTTTAAAACTCGTGAACCAATTGCTTTTGCTTTTCCTAAGACGCGAATGACTATAGCTGGCAACGGAAACATCGGGATTGGCAAAAAAACACCATTGTATCTCCTAGACGTGAGTGGCGCTATAAATGCTAATCAGATCTTGATTAATGGTGTAGCGGTGGGGACTTCTGGTTTTTCTGGGAATTATAACGATTTGACAAACAAACCAGCTGTAGTTAATACATGGGGAAATATTACGATCTCTGGAGATGTTATTAAAGGCACTGATGATAGGATTGACATTCAAAGCGATGGTGATATCAAATTTACAACAGACTATAACAATAATGGGGGGTACTTGCAAAAACACAGCTGGTGGCATAGAAATGGAGCAACATTAGTACACCTTATGACGCTAAATGCTGATGCTCAATTAGGGATAGGTAAACAGAATCCGGCTTACCCATTGGATGTTCTTGGGAATGTTAATGCAACAGGATTCCGCATCAATGGAACTTCTATTACAAATTTTAATGGCACCTGGGCAGCATTGACAGGGAAACCCACTTTATTCGATGGGAATTATAATTCATTAACCAATCGTCCTGTAATCCCTACAAGCTATTGGGAGGCCATCGAGCCAGGAGATTTATATAGTGCAACTGGTAATCGGTATAAAACGACTTTAACACCGTTAATCGATCTAGATTCATTTCCAGGAATAGAGTTCCATGACCAGATGGGTCAAAATACACTCCGCATGAGATTTCAAGGTACTCATCATCGAATAGAATTAGCATTTTTAGATGATAATGGAACATTTGAAACGAATGTCCCTTTCGTCTATATGTCTACTACAGGCGCAATATCTGGAAACTCAGATCGTCGACTCAAAAACCACATAGGATATGTCGACCAAAAGGAATCATTGGATAGAGTTGACCGATTAGTGCCTGTAAAATACGCTTTTAAACATGACCCAGATAATGTCGATTATGGCCTTTACGCTCAGGATGTCCAAGATGTTTATCCCCATCTCGTTGGTAAAGACAGTACTGATCATTTAACATTAAATTATTCCGGACTTGTTCCACACTTGATAGCAGCTGTCCAACAATTGAGTGCTGAAGTGAAGGAATTAAAAATAAAATTGAATCATACTTAAGAATCTTGAGCATATTATATAATACAAGTATAATAAGATGAGCGACACGTGCATCAAAGTTCACACTTATTGTAGTGAAATCCACAAGACGAAAATGAAAGAAGACCCTGAATATCGTGCTTATGTAAATAATCTCGCCAGACTTGCAACTGTGAAACGGTATCAAACAGACGAGGCATATCGTGAGCGACAGCAAGCATATACCAGGAACAGGTATCAAAATGATCCTGAATTTCGCGAAAAACGAAATGAACGCGCAAGACTATATCATGCAAAAAAAAAAAAAGGCGTTGTTATTGACAGAAACTGTCGGAGTATAGTGCTAAGTAATAATGCATATTATTTGTTTGAGTATTTCAAGTAAGACGCTTAAGAGATTGTTCACATATTAATATATTACAGAATTATAATGGCATCAAATACAACTTTGGCAAAATGGTACAAAAAGCATTTGGTAGCAGCAGGAGAAGCTCCACGCAGGATTACTAAAAAGTATGTGATCGAACAGGGTCACGAATCAGTAGAAGAGTTATATAATGCTGTGGAATGGTACAGGAACTACATGGAAGAAGAAGCAAAGAAGGCTAGGAGGGGAAAAAAGGTAGAATATGATAAGGAACGCTACCAAAAAAACGCTCCCAAAAGGTTAGTCGAATTCGAGCTTTTCAATCAGGCCAGCAACACTTTGTATGTGTATAGATGTATTTCTATCACAAACGCTTTTCGTCCTTTAAAGGATTTCAGACCAGACACATTGTTGGTTTTGGCCTCAATTAACAAAGACAAATATACCAAAAAAACTGAAGAGGGAGAGTATGTGTATAATACTTTAGCTGGGAAAAACGATATTTTCCCAGGATATGCAAAACTACTAGACAGACTTGACATTGACGACCCAAGTATGGGAGCTTTGTTAAGAAGACTCATATCACAATCCCTGGCAAAAAAAATTACCTCCAACGAACCTGTGAATAATTCAGTTGATAGACCGTTCTTGTACAGGAGCCTCAGGGATAACATAGATACTGTTTATACAGAATGTAAGTTCATACGATTTGAGTGGGACAATGAAGGAGATAGCTTACAAACAAGTATAAAAAGGACCAGGAATCGGAATTTACCCAACGGAGCATGTGCAATTGAAGCAATTCTGAATGGTTTTCAGCCAGCATTCGACTCCTACAACAAGAAATTGAAGTATCATAAACATACACTCACATTTGAATCAATTTATTGGGATATATTCGAAAAAGAATATGACGGAATGTCTGACATTGACATGACAGTCGAGGATTATTTGAAGTGGTTCAAGAAGAATGGTTTTGGAGCAGAAATATACGACAACGAAAACAGGGTAGTATGTAAATATGAGCCACCACCTGAGGAGCAAACAAAAACATACAGTATCCAGAAACTACGTGTCATATATTGGCATGAACATGTACAGAACATAGACGAAGTGATGTCTTTTGCCAAGACAACTAAGAAGGACATGTACTCTCGTCCGTCATCCAACTTTGTGGTGCCAAAAGTCAAAAAGGTTACTGCAGACATGTATCACTTGGCAAACAAATACGAAGACATATTCCCAATTATTAAAGCTGGAATGGAAGCATCAAAAAAGGACATCAGAATCATCTACAACGGAGATATGAAAGAAGTTCTGTTAAACTTAGTTCAAAAAGAAGGATGTGACCCCAAGCCGATAATGCAAACTGGACATATTATTTCACGGTTATAATTGAACCACATCGTGACAAAGGACGGAAAACCTATAGCCATCTCAGTTGAGAATGCATCTCAAGTGCAAGGTTATTCAAAATGTCCAATTCTAGACATAGACACATTTGTAGACTACAAGAACGTGGACTCAGAAGTGAAGGGAGCGTTTCTAAGTAATAAAAATAAATCCGAGATGAGCATTGAAGCCAGCGAGGCTTTCAAAACTTGCTTAGATCGTGTACCAATGGGCAAACTAATTGACCAAGATCTGTCTACCATAGATCTTGACGAGATTACAGAGCTTGATATCAATAAGCATTACTTTACTTGCATATGGATGTTGGTTGATGGACCAGGGTTCCCAGTTATAAATTCATGGGATATATTCTACACATACATAGATGATAAACCACTAAATGAAGCAAAATTCACGACTAAGAAACAAAGGGTTGTGGAATATGATGACCCGTTTCAAAACAACTTCACGCAAACAACACTTGATTCTCAGGGCGGAATAGTTAAAAGGAAACCGTTCAATAAAGGATACCTGTATCTTATCAGTATAGATGAAGAACACCCCATTTACAACCAGGATAAAATGCTCATTTATGGGTACGAAGTTGTGCAATTGAAATTCAAATACACAATATTAGCATATCTGCGAGTTGAGTGGAAGAAGTGTAGGTATCTAGCAACTATATTAAAACAGTGTTTGGGGGAGGGGAAGTACGGACACATCCCAAAAGATTTGTTAAAGGGAATCCCTAACGAACTATCCCTTAAGGCCTTTTTGGAAAAAAACACCAGCAGGCATTCAAAAATCTTCAAGAACAGATCTGATGCTGTAGAATATGCAAACAAACACAAAGGAAATGTTATACCTATGGCAGACGACGTGTTTCTTGTAACCATCACACAGAAAACAGAGCTCATAAACGGATTTCTACCAATGAGGTATGCCCTCACGAATCTAGCAAGATTCCAGATCAATGACGCATACGAAAAGCTGAGCGTCGACAATCAAGTGCTTGCTGTAAAAACCGACTGCCTATATGCCATAATAAAAGACGGAAACTGTATCAAACAGCGAATTGGCCCATATTTCGGTCAATACAAGATATTGAAAGGATCTCTGCCTCCCAATAACGAGATTGTACAATACAAAACAAAACAAATCATAACATACCCAGAGCAAGATATTCGTATTGTTGACAAGGTTTTACCAAAAACAATCATTGATGGGCTTGCCGGTTGTGGAAAGAGCTATGCTGCTCAAGACTATGTCTATAAACCTTTGGGGAAAAATAAGAAACAACGTTTTGAGGATAAGGAAATATTGGTGGTATGCCCATATAACTCCCAGGTTAACAATGTGCTAACAAAAAGCAGGCAAGACGGGCATGATATCCAATCATGCACATTTCACAATCTTATTGGCCTCAATTTCGAAGGAGAGTATGGGAAGAACAACGCATTTTCACTAGATGACATTAAAGCCATCATATTCGAGGAAGTAATGTTGATGACCAGGAGACATATGAATGAAATGAACAAGTTCATGCACAAACACCCACATATATGTGTCATAGCCAATGGGGATTCGCACCAACTGGAATCGATTGATGATGATGCTACAATTGAGATGAAATGTGACTATGTGCAAAAAATATTCGATAATAAATATACATTAACAGTCAACCATAGACTGAAAACACAACAAGACAGAGATGATATGCTCCTCATCCAAGACGACCTATTTGACGAAACCAAAGATTTACAAGAAACCATCAGAAAATGGTTCGGGGATAGAATACTTTCCTCGTTAGACGATGTTAGTAAGCTAAAAATAAAGAGAGCAATCAGCCATCTTGTGTACAGCTCAAAGGTTTTGAACACTTTTATAGACGATCGCCTGGACAAAAGTAAAAAGCGGAAGGCAGCACAATGCTATACGCTGGCGGATGGCAAAACATATCACTTCGGCCAAGAGCTAGTTTGCAAAACCAATATCACGAGGAGTTATAAATACAAGGACGATGGGGAAGAGAAAACAGCAACAATCAAGTTGCGTCCGAATATGAGATACAAAATCATTGGACAGAACAAAAAGGAATTCAAACTGCAGGACATTTCAGATGAAAATCTTATAGTAAGTTTATCACACGACATGATCTGCAAATGGTTCGAGCTAAGTCACTGTAATACGTGTCACAGCGAACAAGGGTCTTGCATTGCAGAGAAGTTTGTCATAACAGATCTGCTAACAATCACGGACAGGAGATGGGTATACTCAGCTGTTTCCAGGTGCAGCAAGCTATCTGACGTATATTTTCTGCAGATGGACTTAACAGACCTGAGGTTAGACGAGTACTTCAAAGACAAAATACAGGGATACAAAAAACAAGACAAGTCGAAGAAACGTGATTATGACTACATGTTAGAGGAGTATGTAGACGTGGAATGGTGCAAGGAGCAATACATCAAAAACAATGTATGTATTGGATGTCAAGGACACATGAAGGTGGAGAAGAGTAGCAAAATTCAATGTACTGTTGACAGAATAGATAATGGATTTGCACACTTCAAGTGGAATTGCAGATTAATGTGCACTAAGTGCAATTCCGGTAAAAAATAAGTTTAACGTCCTAATATATATAGGATGACGGAGCTTGAATCTATTTTAAAAAATAATCCGAATCTAAAATTGCTGTCCAAGGCAAAGCTATTTACTAGATTAAAAGATGACGGATTACCAAACGAGATATTGAAGATTACTTCAATTCACGAGAACTCACACAAATATATCAAAAACCACAAAATACCAAATTCAAATTCAAAATAACCGCCCCTCCAAGATCTTTTCAAATCGATGTAGCAATTATGCCATTGTCGAGCAAGAGGATAAATAATAACATGAACCAAATTCTTATGTGCATAGACATCATTTCTAGAAAGGCTTATTGTTACCCATTGAAAAGCGGCAAGATGAATGATGTCTTAGACGCCTATCAGAAATTTATAGGCGATGTAGACGAAGATATCAACAGTGTATCAGGAGATAATTTTTTTGCATCTTCAATATTTGAGTCTTTCAATAAAGAACTAAATATAAGGATTTTTACAGACGTTGCAAAAGAAGACCACATTACTCCGATGGGGAACAAGCTGGGAATCGTTGACCGCTTTACCAGGACTCTGAAAGGTTTGATAAAGAAACACTCACTGGAGAACAAGACTAAAAAATGGGTAGATGCACTTGGTGATATTGTTGAGCTGTACAACAATACAGCCCATTCTGGGTTGAAAGATGCAACCCCAGAAGAAGTGTATGATGATTATGACTACAGCCAAAAGCTATATGAAGCTCAGTCAAAAAAGAATGAAAAGATGAATGACAAAGTGACCATGAAAGTAGGGGACAGAGTGCGTGTAATGTTACAGAAGAAGACCTTTGAAAAGGAGAAAGCCACGTTTTCCACAGAGATTTACACCATTGAAGAACATATAGGATACAGATTCAAGCTCAAAGGAGTCAAACGTCTATACAGACCAAGCGAAATGAACATTGTTACAAATGTGAAAGACAGATTAGAGCCAGAAAAAGAAGACAATCAAATCAGAAGGATGCAAAGATCAAAGGCATTTAATTCCTATGACGAGATTGTTACTGCTCTTGATAAGAAGGACGAACCAAAAGCAAAAAGAACAGTGCGAAAGCCCAAACGTTATGATTGATTATTTATCCTACTATTTTTTCTTATCCATTCGCCTGAAGGGCTCATACGCAAAGCGTGTGTCGCGTCAGCTCCCGAATCTTAGGCGAATTGTTGGTACTGCATGATCATTTGAGAGAAAGACGACAGAACGCCCACAAAAACAAATAGCCCGGGCCATCGCTAGACAGTCGCGGAATTTACCTACCCTTCTTTTGCATTTTTCGGAAATTTCTATATACTCGGGAAAGATGCCGTCGTGCCGCTAGTGCCATACTTACTGGCGCATCCACCCTACGTTCCTCGTGTCCATACTCAAGGCTTTACGTCCCCGATGGATCTCCGGTGATCCGCCCCAACCCCGATATTTCTGGGCTACCAACGACCCCTCAACGAAATTCGAACGGGTTCGTCTACGTAATCAGCGTAGTGGTCGACCACCAAATCGACTCAGGACTCCTTCGCTACTTCGTACAGTGCCTGCACTCTGATCACGTCCATACGTGGGAACTCGAATCCGACCTCGCTGTTCCAAACGCTCCCATCGAGGTCCCACACGTCCCTGATCCGCACGTGCCGGTCCGCCCCTGCACCCGTCGCGAGGACTCGACAGAAACCCCTGACGAGTACGTCCTACGACAAAGCACACGACTCCAGGAGAAGTCGCGAGCTAGAGAGGGGGGAAATGTGACAGATAACGATCCGTCACCTGCGCTACCTCGAGGTGGCGACGACTTCCCCGAGGAAGGGGAACTGACGTGACCTGTCGGATGGTTCGAACCGTTAACCAGGTCCGCGCCTTACGTCCGCGCCCCACACGCGCCCTTCAGACTATTCGAGTACTCTGGAAGGCTAATTCGAATCAACGGGTTTATCGCTAAACCACGGGAGAATGTATGAGACTTAAGCCCGAAGCTAAACTCTCTAGGCCAGAAAACAGAGAGGTTCGATTCCTTTCTCTCCTGATACTTCGCTTCAAGCTTAGACGTGTTTCACACGTTACAGCCTGTCGTTGCACGGCAACAATAAGGGGTCGTACAGTTCAGTCGGGTCTGAGGTATCCGGGACACCCTGCCCACCACCGTGTGGTAAAATCGAACTGTTAGTGAGCTCGCCGCTCACAGGGGGGGAGGGATTCGGTAGGTAACTTGTTATTGACTGATTTATATATCAGTCTCTGAGTCGGCATAATGCCCACCGGTACCTTTCCCTCCTGGTACCGTGTTGCCTGCCGCCAGGCCTCAGGCTAGCTGTGGCCTGCACGTGACTGCAGTACCCTGCAGTACACATCTCTATTCTATATGATTGCGCCTGTTGCGCTTAATAGCATCTTCTCCTCTATTGAGCCTATGCCGTTGTAACGATCTTACATTAACCGGTTATGTGCGCCATCTTTAGACGCTAACGAAGAACAGCCGCTGATTTCCGCGTTCGGATTCAGTTCCCCTCTGACTTGTCGAAGGCCCGAGTTTTAACTACGCACCTAGACTCCCTGTGCGGATCCTACTTCCCGCTGCTCCGCCTGCCGCTTCCTACCAAGAATCCTTGGATCTGCCACTGCGTCCTACGACTGGAGCAAGCAAGAGCGACCACAAGTCACCAAAATCTATGAAGTGAGTATAGGACGACGCCCTCACCGAGACCCACACAGTGCTGTATTGATCTCAGACGATCAATTTGTCTACGCCTCCAGCTTAAGAGAAGCTTCTGTCGTCGAACATTGCCGCTTGGCAACGTTCACCCCCCGGTAATCCGCTGGATCCCTTTGGATCGCCGATTCCCACACAAACTCCATCCCCTCTTCCCCTGCCCCGCCCTCGTAACTCCCCCTATCCCAACACTCCGACCTACAACGCCAAGACTCCTACACAGAAGACCTCACCATGCAACCTCCCCGTATATTCACCGGTAACAACCTCTACAACTGGCGCTGCGCCAGGCAGAATATACTCCTCGCCCTCAAATCAGATAGGGATACCATTGCCATTGCTTTCGACTGCCAACAAGCAGTGGTCGCTGGCGAGCCTGCTGACTCTGATGGTTACCCTGCTGATGACATTACTTACCCTGTTGTTGCGGCTGCTGATCCGGCTGTTCCGGCTGCCCCTGCTCGTGGTGTCCCCAACAGGATCTCCACCTGGAAGAACAACAAGGCCTTTAAGATCATCATAGATCATGTATCAGATCCCATCCAGCAGGCCATTCATGCTAACACAGATATGGCCACTAGAGCCTTCAGGTTTCTAGATGCCCTGTACTCTGAGGAAGGCAGCAGGCTAGAGCATACCACCCTGACTGCCATAATGGGATTACGTATGACCTCCACTGAATCCCTGCAGACATACCTCTCTAGGGCGGCTGATCTGTACTCCCAGATTCCCAAGATACAAGGCACCCACATCGTCTCTACCAGCACCTTCCTAAACCTCATTGTCAAGGGACTGAACTCCCGCTCTGAATATGATGGGTACATCAATCAGTTCAACCCCACTGCTGTCACCACCTTTGCTATGCTCCAAAGTGCCCTCTTCAACTGGTGCTTAGTGAAGCAAGTAGACCCTGCACCATCTCCTGAAGAGGCTGAGATGGCAGCTGCAGCTTACAGGGCCAGGAAGCCCTTCAACAGCAAGCACCTCCCATTCAGAGACAGGACCATCTCCTACAAGAAGATGACCTGCTGGAACTGTGGGGGTATAAGCCATAGCTCCAGAGACTGCACCAGTGAGGACTCTGATCTGGCTTTCAGGCCAGCTGACTCAGATGAAGCTGAACATGGATCTAAGTCACCTCCCAAGAACAGATTAGGAGAGGACAAGGATCCTGACGACAAGAAGACTCCCAAGAAGACCAGTCCAGACAGGAGGCGTCTAAGAAGATACCCAAGCAGGGGACGCCATGCCCATGTTGCTGATGGTGATCAGTCCACCTCCAGCTCTGACAGTGAGGGTGAAGAACACAACTTCCTGTCCCTGGCACTGGATGAGGACAACCTCCAGCCCATGAGATTTGCTACACCAACCAGAGGCAAGTCTGTTTCATTTGCCTTGCCACCTGACCCCCTGGCTAATACAGCATTCTTTGGACAAATAAGTGCTGATGATGAATGCACTATAGAAGATGGAGAAGTTTTGCAGGCATCACTGCAGACAGAATGGATCATAGATACTGCAGCACACTCCCATGCAACAAGTAACATCTCCCATCTGCATGACATTCAGGACCTCCAACAGCCTATTAGGATGCAGCTGGCAGATCAAGACTCTCCACCTATCCTCTGCAAGCAGATAGGGAAGGCCAAGATCAAGGGCCATGGCAGGACTCTGATCATCCTGAACAATGTACTTCTTGCTGACTGCAACATGCCCAACATCATTAGCATTCATGCAGCCACCAGCCTGTGCCCAGACCTCCAAGTTCACCTGTCCAAGACTCAATCCACACTCTCCATCCCTAGACCATCTGGTACCAAACTGCTCCTCTCATGCCCCAAAAGGCATGGACTCTACCTTACCCAAACTTCACCAGTCCCTGCCAGTAATCCCTCCCTGTGGACCCTACCATTGCCTACATCATGATGGTTACCAAGCCTCCATCAACTCACACTGACTCTGAGACAGGGCAGTACCCACCCACTCATGAGACCTCCCCCAGTAGAGCTGATCAAGACTGCCAGGTTCCCCCCTCTACTTCTGATCCATCTGCACCCCACACTGTTCCTGAGATAGGGCAGTACCCACCCACTCATGTGGAGGCAGATCAAGACCTCCAGGACTTCCCCTCTACTTCTGCTCCATCTGCACCCCACACTGATTCTGAGATAGGGCAGTACCCGCCCACTCATGTGGAGGCAGACCAAGACCTCCAGGACCATCCTCCCCCTATCTGCCAGTACCATTCCCCTTCCACTGCAGACAATCTGGAAGACTCTGTTGATGATACTGACAGTGATGACATGCCAGAGCTCATCCATCCAGAGGTACACAAGCCCCAGGATGACCCTGGACTAGGAGTAGATGACCCTCCTGAAACCACTCCAGACCTCCAACAACAGCTGGACAACCTGGGCCTACAACGAGCCAGAGCAGAGATGGAACTCCTCAGTGACCAGATCAGGACCAACTATGAGGAATATGATGGCCCCATAGATGGGGACGGGCCACTCAAGCCATCTGATGTAGACACAGCAACTACCTGGGACCAATGGATACTGGTCAACAGGTCACCAGACATTGGACTACCACTGGGAGAAGTTAATCAGAATGTCAACCACATCCACTTCTCCAACAACTCCAGCCTTAGTCTCACACGTTTTGGATGCACCCTACACCACCTGAACAGCAGGCCTGCTTCACCAGCTTTCAACATCAAGCCCAGGCCTCCACTGTCCAAGATCATCACAGCATGCATTCACCAGCAAGTTCCCTACCCTGCTGGCTTCTGAAAGGGAACAGTTCCCACACAGGTCAATGCACAAGGAGCCATCTGATGCCTGCAGTCCTATCATCAAGCACAACAGCAGACTCCAGCAAATGGTGCAAGCCTACACCACTGTTTCTACCACAGCCAGACCCACTCTACAGTGGGCCATTTGTCTCCAAGCTGCCATGGTCAATGCAAATGCTCACACACTCTCATTCAGACCTAAGATGATTATGGACCCCAGGAGCTGTGCACATCCTGGAGGCAAAGTGCTATGTGTCAACCACCTCAGCATGACCTGGAGCCCCATGGACTTCACCTTTATCAACATTCTTACCCCCCCCAGCCTAGCTCCCAATTCATTTGACCAGTTCCTTGCCCAGATCTGCCAGCAACTTGACCTTGATGGCTTCCCCAGCAAGCCAGGCACTTAATTCAGTTTCCAACATTGCTCTTCATCTTTTGGATAGACTTGAACACTCTAGAATTTTTTAGATTACCTGCCTACTGTACTGCCCCATGTACTTCCACAGGCAGCACCCCTTCTGAATTTAGAATTCTTCTAGTCTCTCCTTGATGTCTTTGCTTTAATTTAGGCCTACCTAATGTAGCTCACCCAAATTATGGGGGGACTAGTCCAGACATCATGTCTAAATGACAAATTCTCTAGTCTCGAATCATGCAACTTCTCGTAGCCAAGGATATCTTCACAAGCCTTCACCAAGCCTGGACTTTCCTTCCCCAGCTTCCCATAGCAGCCTTTCTGCTCTAGCCTGCAGCCTACCTGCAGTTTCCTTGCACCTTCTCAGCAGCCTTTCTGCTACTTAGCCTGCAGCCTACCTGCAGTGCCACTTACCTAGCCAGCTACCCCAGAAGACTGACATTTCTCTGAAGACCCCTGCTGAAGTGATTTCTCCCTTTCAGCTACTAGAAATTCCCAAAGTCTCCCTAGTTTTAATATTTTAATTTTCTTATGCCCCTCAGTTAATTCCAGGAATTCTTAAGCTCAAGAATACCTTGAATTGGGGGGGATGTTATTGACTGATTTATATATCAGTCTCTGAGTCGGCATAATGCCCACCGGTACCTTTCCCTCCTGGTACCGTGTTGCCTGCCGCCAGGCCTCAGGCTAGCTGTGGCCTGCACGTGACTGCAGTACCCTGCAGTACACATCTCTATTCTATATGATTGCGCCTGTTGCGCTTAATAGCATCTTCTCCTCTATCGAGCCTATGCCGTTGTAACGATCTTACATTGACATAACTAGGTACAGCTTCTAGAACAAATATAAACTCCACTGGACTCATGGGATCGCCGCTCACAGGGGGGGGAGGGATTCGGTAGGTGCAGCTTCTAGAACAAATATAAACTCCATACGCTATTGTGTCCTTAACTTCACGTCCTGTGAGTAACTGCATTACACGGATGTAACAATTTCAATTTCAATTTCAATTAAACTCCACTGGACTCATGGGATCAGGTTCAGTAAGGATCAGGGTACTACTTCTTGCTAAATTGGTCAGCGCTTAAAGCGCACAAACGTCAAATTGGTCAGCGCTCTTTAGTGCAAAAACTGCAAAAACTGCGCGCTGCGCCCACAGGGAGTTGAAAAAACTGCACGAAACGTGCAGATGGGCTCTAAGAGGCAGCGCGCTGCTGTGCGCGCTTAGTACCCTGGTAAGGATTTAGTTGGCGACATAATAGTCCGGGTTGTTTTGTTGACGGTTATCATTGCTGTTTGTAGGATAGGTGGGAGATTTGTTCATGGGGCTGTTGAGAAATCGTAAAAAGGGGGGGAGGCTTAATTTTGTTTTGAGAATGTTTGATGAAAAAATGATTGAGAAGGTCTGGTATAAGAGTTCTATTTGAGAGTGTTTGGTTTTTGAATGGCGGAAAAGCCAAGGTGAGGACAGAGAGTTTTTGGTTTGAGAATGTTTGATTATTACAAAATAAAAAAAAGGTTTGAGATATTTGATATTAAAAAAATAAATCACAAGGTTGGAATTGTTTATTATTAAAGTCAACACGGTTTTGAGAAAAGAGATGTTTGCTTATTAAAAAATAAAACAACAGGTTTGAGAATGTTTGACTACCGTATACAAAAAATCAAAACACCAGGTTTATGAATGTTTGATTATTAAACAAATAAAACAACAGGTTTGAGAAAGTTTGATTATTACAAAATCAAACAACAGGTTTGAGACTGTTTCATTATTAAAAAATCGGACCGGTAAGTGATGAGAGTCCAAGAGCCGAGGTACTGTAGACTAAGACCGGTCAGTGATGAGAGTCCAAGAGCCGAGTTACTGTAGACTAAGACCGGTCAGTGATGAGAGTACAGAACACCCGGTCCTTACTGTATAATATAGACTGGTAACTGATGAGAGTCAAAGAGCCGAGGTTAAACTTTAGACTAATCCTGGATCAGTGATGAAGTCCAAACGAGCCCTGCTTACTGTAGACTTAGACTGGTAACTGATGAGAGTCCAGAGCGAGTTAGTTTTCTGTAGACTACACCCGTCATTGATGAAGTCCCCCTCCGAGTTACCGCACTGTTTCCAATTTTTTGAGGGTTACGCCGGGTCATGGGGGGTCAACCCCGATTACAATCGGAAACACTCTTAAACCTGTACTTCGCTCGACCGACTTGTACACCAGTTTTTCCCGGCCAATATATTTGAGGAAGGCGCGGACGGACGCAATCGGGGTCCTCCACCTTGAACCGGGCCCCCCCCCCCCCCCCACCCACCCACCCACCCACGTTTAAGCCGTAACCCCCCCCGATCCACCTTGGTTCCAACGCTGGAACTCTTACCCGCCGCGCGGTCACTCTGTTCGCCATCAACTGTGGAGATGAGCGCGAGCGCTACAAATCTGTAGGATCCGCAGGCCCGCGCGCTCCTTCATGTCTCAGAATCCTCCCTGACACGCTCACTGCCTATGCCTAGTATACAATACATGGATAAGTACACCAGCGCCTCCAAGGTTTGTTTTTTCACAAGAGAAGGCCAGACTGGGGCAAAGAGAAAAGGAAAATAAAAACAAAAGAGCAAAACACGAAATGTACGAAAATATATACTGAATTAAAGTATCTAATGGAGTCTATTAATATATTCCAGGAAATGAGAAGAATTACTCTAGGGGTGCTATGCGTCACATAATATTCAACGCTTCCACCTCGTCGAACAACTGATTTAAGCGACCACATAACCGACATAACCACATTTCACCATAAACCCAGATTTCAGGGCACGCGGAAACACAGAAGTGCTTAACCAGCGGTCGCCCGCAAGCTGGCTAGAAAGGGTTAAACGAGTAATCCTCAGCACGAACAGTTTGCGGGTTACCCATAACCGACCCTGGTCTTATGGGAACAGCTGTTTAGCTGTAGATTTATAACCGTTAAGTGATGCAAGAGTCCAATGAGCCGAGTTAATGTAGCTAATACCGGTAAGTTATGAGTTCATACAGCCCGAGTTACTGTAGACTTTCAACCGTCTAAGCCTGATGAAGTCCAAACATATCGCCGCGTATCATCTGAAACTAAAGACCGGTCAAGTGAGAGAAGTGTCAACAGAGCCGAGTTGATGTTAATCAACCAGACGGGCTCATAAGATGCGAGTCAGAGCCGAGTCTAATGTAGATTATGCGATGATGCGAAGAGCACCCTTGCGAAAAAATAATCAAGCTCAGCCAACGGCTAACAGAGATTCGCTCTGCGATAAAAAAAAAAAAAGAAAAAAAACTGGAAATGGTTCGTTTAGTAATCGAAGGAAGGAGATCTGGGCGTACTGTTTGTAAAACCAGTACTTGTAGGGTTAAAATACGTTGAGTACAAAGGAGAAGAGGATGAAGTGTGTTGACTAAAGTATATTTAGTTTTTAAAAGAAAAAGATTTTCAACCAGGTTAAAAAAAATAGAAAGTGAATTGATTAAAAGGTAACATAAAAACTGTAACCTGTAACTGAAGGTAAGCTACACCAGATTAAACAAAGGAAAACTATAATGCAGTTCACCCTAAGGTTCGCGCAATACTTCAGTACTTCTCCTCCCTGCGGCTTGATTGTGCTTTATCTAAATGTAAAAAGAGCTTATACCTCGCACACTTTTCAACCTAGTAATTTAGATCTGACATAACTCCGGGAATCAAAATCCTCCAGACGCAGAGCTGGCCGTGGGGGGTTCCCTCTGGACAACCCTGTTGAGTCGGCTACGCATAACTCTTAAGTACACCCCCTACCCACCTACCCGTGGGCGAAGTGCCAGCTCGACAGAGTAAAGGCACAAATACGGCTCGGCTAACTTCACGAGGGGAATTTCAAATCGTGAATCTGTTCACCTTTTGTTGCTTAAGCTAAGACGGCGACAAGGCCAATTGTTGGCTGGAGCCATGTAACCAAGTTCAAGGACCGTAGTGGTAGAGCGGTCGTTAAATATGGTCACTGCAGCCAGAGACCTCCGGTTCGAATCTGTGCTGACATGTGCTCTAGAAATCCCTGGTTTCCGTGGTTATTGCACGGGGGGTATTGTTAGCTGCAATGTGCAGACGGTTAGACGCAATACCTGATATATATTGGTAGGATATATGGCGATGCTCGATTGCTCGAATCCTCGAATTCAACGTTTTCTAAATTTCTAATTTTCTACTATTTTCTAAGTCTTCATTGGTTTTACAGTTAGTTACTATTAATAGTTCAAACCTTAGCTGAATAGCAAAAACTTATCAAACCCTATATATATATATAAGTAGGATAACCTGGTAGTGGACTTCATCGATTTTTTGTTTCACCTTCAATTTGGTAGGCGGACGGAAGGGACGAAAACTACCTATCACTCTTCATTACTTTTTCCATTCGGTCGTCTGGCGACGAAGAGAAGGGCATTCAGCACCGGTGGGCATTCAGCCACGAGCTGTTTCTCCCATTTAGTTGCTGAGAAGTGACCGGAAGGTAGCTTAACTGTGGACAGCGAAAGCTACAAATCTCGCGGCGCCAATTCCTTCCAAATCAGTATCGAAAGCCTTAGAAACCCACTTCAATCCTCTGAAATTGGTTGTGGGGTGGAGCAGGTGCTCACTCGACTAGGTTCGATTTTCCAGTCGACAATTCTGGTGCAGGATGTCCAGAGTTCCAGACGACTTCAAAACCGCTCCTCATGGCCACTGCTTCCATAGCGGATGGATTTCATCCCCCATCGGCAGGTATCACGCAATGCAGCCGCTCCACAGGGCGATAGACCTCACAAGCTTGCAGGCGCTGGAAGCCATACCGGCAGCCAACGGCACCTGCTCTCGACCACCTAGGAAGGTCCGCTATGCTGTAGAATTGATGCTCGGTCCATTATTAGAATCCGGACAAATGGCGTTTGGCGGGGAATCTCGAATAAGGTCGTGAGGACCCGTTCCAGCCTTGTACTAATGTTACAGGAAAAGCGTGAGTTTAGAAGGATAAGGAAGCTATTTTAAAAGGAAATGGCGCTGTCGAAATTGATGAAATTGTTGCGAGTTTGCTCCTAGTCTTGTCCGCACGTTAGCTACTCTTCATCTACCACGTGGGTGCGCAGTAGGTAGCTTAACGGCCCTCCTCTTCCTCGCCAGACAGCCGAATCGAGAAAGGAAAGAAGCGATGTATTAAGTTTTCGACCCATCCGTCCGAATATCGCACATTTAGACGATTTTCGAAGAAGCCCACTACCTGGCGTATAGAACATTGTAACAATTATTATTAACCAAGTTCAATTATTATTTACCAAGTTCAATAAGTTATTATTAACCAAGTTCAATAACCAAGATCATCATTCAGGAGAAGCGAATCCTGCAAGACAATTTTTGATAACGTTTATGCTAACCCACGTTTACTCCGCCCGCAGACAGTGATCAGCCTGAAGGCTGATAGACCACGTACCGGCAATAAAAACAAAACAAGTATTGGTATGGAAGCTCAAGACGGGCTAATTCATTCAGAGTCATATTACACAGTCCATTCGAAATAGCATGGCAGGCACGTGGCCATACTCCTTAACGGTAAGACTTCTGGAATCGAGCACGGGCACCCCTTCCTCCAAACCTGTGGGGGGCAAGCAAAGGAAGGGGTGGATTTATTTTTTGTTGTTGATGATGATGTTGTTGTCGTTGTAAAGTGTTGTGTGAAGTTGTGTTGTTGTCATCGGCTTTGGTGTGAAATGGGATGGGGATGGGGGGGGGGGGGGGGGGGGGGCGGAGGGGGGGGGAGGCAAGAGGGTAGGTGGTTGTGGGAAGAGATTGGATCAAATACATTTTTGAATAAATGCTTTTAATTGTAATTGATTATGTTCCCATCACAGGAGATGGTCTCCCGACACTAACCAGCCATAGTTATGGCCGTACGGGGTTTACCATACCGGTATGCAGGAGGTGTCAAGGCCTCAAAAAAATTCATTCTCCCGATTGATTTTTTCTGATAATGGGGCTGTTGTCGCATGTATCATTGCGTTTATGAGGACATTTTTCAGGTCATTCTGAGCACCTCATTTAGGGGGGGGGGGGGGGGGGGGGGGGGGGGGTGGGGGGGGTCAGCCCTCCTCAGGTTTTTTTCTAACTTTTTACTCAGACCTCCAAATGACATTCTGGTGGGGTGGGGTCTACCATACCAGTATGCCAGGAGAATCGTTTCAATCTGCTGTTTGCATGTGTGTGTCTAGGTTGTGTACGTGTGTGCATGGGTGTATATGCCGTGTACGTCTGTGTGTCTATATTGTTTACGTGTGCTAGTCCAGGCCGTGTGCATGTGCGCGTGTGTCTTGGTCGTGTAGGTTTGTGCGTGGACATTCCAATTTCCGAGCCACCTGCTGGACTCAGCGGCTAGAAATGACCCCAAGCAAGGTTTATAATGCCGGTACGCCAGGCCATATTTTTTCGCCGGAGCCCCCCTTCTGAGGCGGGAGCCCCCATTGTTACACATTGTCCGTTAGTCCCTCCATCCATCCATCATCGTCTGACCCCTGAAGTGAAGTCTGAACCGCGGATGAAGCCCGACACGCTCAGCAACGGTCGCAGGCGAAGCTGCATCGAACTTGTTTAATCCTGCTGTCTGCAGAGTGTACGTGTATGTCTCTGCGTCGCCCGTATAGACACCTTGTAACATTATTATTTGACGTGATAATCTTGTCCGTTGTCTCGTTGTTCTTGTAGTTGTTGCTGTTGCATAGCTGTGTGGAATGGATGGGGGGGGGGGGGGGGGGGGTGGGGGGGGGGGCGGGGGGCGGGGGGGGGGGGGTGGGGGGGGGGGGGGGGGGGAGACAGAGTGGTTAATCACTGTCTGTGCAACGAGTGGTAAGGTGTATGTCTAGCCTCTGTGCAAGGGGGCTTGCTTGCTTGCGTGACGAGATTTCCAATCTGCGTGTGTGCGTAGGCGAGTTCCAATTTGCGTGTGTGCGTGGGCGAGTTCCAATCTGCGTGTGTGCGTGGACCATTCCATTTTCCCCGAGTCACTGCGGTCTCCTCGCAAGGCGCGAGACAATGACAACACGCAGTTTCACCATTCACGGGAGCCTGCCAGTGAGAGTATTCCTCAAATCCTGTGTTTCTGCATGCTACGTGTACTGTGTGTCTAGGTCGTGTCTAAGGTTTGTGCTTTGTCGGTGTCTAGGTCGTGTAAGGGTGTGCGTGTGTGTCAAGGTCGTGTGAGGATGAGCGTGTGTGTCTAGGTCGTGTAAGGGTGGTGTGAGTGGTGTCCTGTAGTTGTAAAGGGCGCGGCCGTGTGGTCTAGGTCGTGTAAAGGTGTGCGTGTGTGCGTGGAGCCGTGATGATTTGAACGAGTAACGCAGGTCGACCACCCAACCACCTACCCCTACCCCGCTACCCACCCCCCCAATCCTTTCTACCCATCCCCACTAGCACGCTACCCGCCCCCACTCCCTACCCACCCAAACTCCAAGCCCTCCGACCTCAGCCCGCCAGCACACAGTGTGCCCCTCACACCCCCCTCACCCCACCTCATCCCATCCTACTAACAAACCCACCCTCACCACATCTACACCCCATTGATCCCACACCACATGAAATCTTGTTTTTAAAGAACCAATCTATTGGGCTAAACAGAGGAGATCGATATGATTTACATCAGAGTCTGACATCCACAATAAATAACAGAACCAATATTTATAACACTGTCCCACGCCCAATCACCCAGATCCCCACCCTCACTATCAACACCTACCCCCCACGTCCCACATAACCACACCTCATCTCCAACCCCCTCGACCCCAACATACCTTAACCCAATCCCACCCTCACTACACCTCACCCCCCCGATCCCCACCCTCCACCACATCCTCCAACACCCATCTATCCCCACCCCATTTAACCACCATCCCCACCCACCCTCACTACATTACACAACCCCACCTCCACCCGCCCCCCACCGATACCCCACCCCTCCACCCACTCTCCAACTCCCATTCGATCACACCCCATTTACCATCCCCACCCTCACTACCCTCCACCCCCCTATCCCGACCCTCGACCACATCTCCAACCTCGACCTTCGTCCCACCCCCCCCCCCCCATTGACCATTTTCCCCACCCTCACTATACACTGCCTCCCCCCCAACACCCACTACACCTAACACCCTCCACCCCCCCGGATCCCCACCCTCACCACTCTCCAACCCCTCACTCCCCCCCCCCCGCCCCCATGATTCCCATCCCCCAAACCGCACTATACACACCCCCCTACCCTACACGCCCGACACACCTCCACCCCCCCGAACCCGAACCCTCACCCCCACCCACATCATCCACCCCTCGATCCCACCCCCACCCCAGCACCCCCATCACATCACCCCCCCTCACCTCCCTCCTACCACTCCATTCTCCATCCCTTGAATTTCCCCCACCCCACCCGCACCACCCATTCACCATCACCCCAGTCTCACCCACTTCTCCAACCCTCGCAAACCCAACCAACTCACCTCTTAAACCCCCAACCATACCCCACAAACCAACTCGTCCTTACACACCATACATTAGTCTTACTAAGACAACTCACTTCTTGGGCCTCGCTCGCGAAGGGTCAACCACCAGCATAGTCCTATCATCCACCCCCCTACACCTCCCCATTCCCCCCCCCTATCCACCCCCCCCCCCCCCCCTACCCCCTCCTCAGTCCCACCCCCACCATAGTGATACCCCACGCGAAAGAACTCACTTTCTTGGGCTCGCAAAACGGCTTAGCCACAGCCTGAGTCCGTATCCACCCTCCCCTAAACAACACCCCACCCCCCCCCCCTACCCCCTCCTCACATCCCCCAACCCACCCCACCCACCCCCTCACCCCCCGTACGACCCCCCACCTAGCCCCATTCCTCACCCCCTAACACCCCCCCCCCCCCCCCACCCACCACACTCCGCCTATTCCATCTCTGCGCCCCACCCCCCTACCACCCCACCCCCCCCCCCCCCACCCCCACACCACCCACCCCAAAACCACCACCATCTTCCAGCACTCCCCCCCCACCTCCTTATTATACTGAAGAACTCACATCTTGGCCTCACACACCAGCGACGATGCCATCAGCAACCAGCGAGAGGCCTATCACATAAGAAAGCAGCACCTCCTTGATCTGCTGTTTGGCTCTAGCTGCTATCCACCACTGGATGCAAGCGAAGCTTGGTCCGCACGGGGTGCGCGGTATGGGGGAGCGGCTATCGGCTAGGGCGGTACGGGTGGCGCGGTGATGGGGTGGGCTGCATTGGGGTGAAGCATTCATTGCGCGATTCGGGTGGTACAGGGTTGGGCGGTATGGGGTGTAGCGGTATGGCGCTTGGCGCGTACAGGGTGTGCGGCGGTATGGTGTCGCGTCCCGGTACGGGGTAAGCGTTACGGGTTACGCGGTAACACTGGGGTGAGCAGTATAGGGGTGCGCGGCATGGGTGGGCGGTACGGGGTAAGCGGTATGGGGTGAGCGGTATGGGGTGGGCTTGGGCTGGTGGGCCGTCTATGGGGTTGTCCGTACGGGGGAGCGGTACTGGGGAAGCGGTATTGGGTAGACGTAATGGGGTGGTCTGTATGCGGGTGGTCGTATGGGGCTGGGTCCGGCCTCGCTACGGGTAAGCTGTACGGGGTAAGCGTATGGGTGATCGGGTATGGGGTGGGCGGTATTGGTGGGCGTGCATACGGGAGCTGGGCGGGATGGTGTGGGCGGTACGGATGGACGGTAATGTGTGTGGGCAGGCAGTATGGGACGCTTGTAGGTGTGGCATGATAGTAATGTTTGCCTAGTCAGCCTGCCCGGCATCATAACATGTTTTCTGAATACGATAATACTCATAACCTCATTTGCTGTTCCCTACAATTGCGTGGGGGGGCGGGGAGGGGGGGGGGTCCCTTTGGCCTAGTCAGACATCATACATTGCAACCATGTGATCTTTCTCCTACATGGTGTACCTGTGGCCGAGTCGCAGACGGCCGGCATCATTTGTTATTATCATATCATATTACTAGTTCCCTACAATGGGCTGTGGGGGAGGCGCGGCGGTCTTTGGCCTAGGTCCACATCATACAAATTGCACCATGTGATCTTGTTATAACATGTGTAATCCTGTGCCTAGTCAGACCTTGGGTTGGCCCCCGCGGTCATAATTGATATTAATAAAATCTTCATATTACTGTCTCCCTTACACAAATGGGGGGGGGTGTAGGGGGGGGGGTCTTTGGCCTAATTTCAGATCAA
>JACBWV010000552.1:2793703-2840589 GCA_013435795.1 Chlamydomonas sp. ICE-L | reverse complement strand
AGCGCTTTGGGGCTTTCTATAGCTTGTGTAGCTTTTCAGGGCAAAATCAAAAACTTTTAAAAAACTTTTTTTGCAGCGATAATTCCGCTGAAACGGGGCATCACTAGCAATCGCTATATAAAGCGGGGGGGAAATACCTAAACCCAACAACCCCAACCGCTGTATCTTCTCGTGCCAGTCATACCCACACTTTTGGTAGAAGGCCACGATTCCCTTGGCAATAGCCTGGCGGATAGCTGCAAAAAGCGAGTGGAGGCTAGAGTCAGTTCATGGCATTTAGTTTACTTGTTTGATTGTTATTTTGGTGTTGTTTGTCCAGCTGGTGTTGTTTGTCCAGCTGGTATTGTTTGTTTGCTCGCACATTTTTATTGTTGTCTCCTTTGTTTGCCTGCTTGTTTTTTGCTTTATTTTTCTCTTGTTTATGTGTTTTTTTTTTGCTTCTTAGAATTTTTTGCTTAGATGTGTGTTCCTTCTTGGTTTGGCTTGATTGCAATACCAGATATTTTTGTTTGTTTGTTAGTCTTGTTTGAATTTGGATGGTTTTATGTGCTCGTCCTTTTTTCTTGTTTGTTTAATTTGTTCTGTCTTGTTTTTAATGTTTAACCCTCAGCCACGATCTTGAGGGCAAAGGAGAGAAGGAGGAGGAAAAAAATAAAAAAATAAAGGGAGGGGGGGGGGGGGGGGGGGGGGGGGACAGAAGGGGGCGGGGTGGGGACAATAACAAACAATTATAAAAAAATAAAAAAAAAAATAAGGGGGTGCCCCCCCCCCCCGCCCATGGTTCGGTCCCCACCCGGGGGACGGTGCCCCCCCCCGCCCCACCCCCCCCGGGGGCCCCCCCCCGGGCCGGGGGGGGGCCCCCCCCCGGGGGGGCCTGGGGCCGGGGGGGCCACCCGGCCCGACCGCCCCAGGGGGGAAAACCCAACAAACAAAGGCAAGGAAAACCAAAAAAAAAACGGGGGGGTGGGAGAAGGGAAAGAAACATGAGAAAAAAAAAGGGGGTGGGGGGAACCAAAGGAAGAATACAAAAGGGGGGAAAACGGAGGGGGGGGGACGGGGGGGAAACTGGGGGAACAGGGGAGGGACAAAACCAAGGGGGGAAGGAACACAAAACCCCCTTACCGTCCTGAACCCCCCCGCCTTGTGTCCGTTGCACCCATGTTGCAATACCCCCCCCCCCACTTTCCCCCTTTCCTTTTTCTACGCACTCCCCTCCCCCCCTACGAAAAAAACAAAAAAAAAAGAAGAAAACAGGGAGAAAAACAAAGAAAGAAAAAGTGAAAGACAAAAAAAGCCTACCCTAATTCCCCTCCCTTTCAATACATTTCACTGCCCTTTCATGCACTCCCCCCCCCCCCACAACACCCCCCCACTCCTAACCACAACAAAACACCACCTTTTTTACTGCAATCCCCACCCCCACACACATACCCACACACACACACACACCCTTTTTTTACCCTGTACTCCCCCCCACACCAAACACACTGTCTCCCCTTCCCCCCCCCCCAACCACCACCCCAACAAACACACCCCTTATACTGTACATCCCCCCCCAACCACCACACACACAACATTTTGCCCCCCCCCCACCCCCCCCACCCCCAACCCCCCACCAACCACCCCCCCCCCCCCCCTTTCACACAACACACAACCCTTTACTGCATTCCCCCCAAATACCCACTTTCTCCATCCCTCATTCCCCTCAACCCCACCCCTTTTACTGCACTTTCCCTCCCACCCCACTTTCTCCTTCCCCCCAACCACCCACTCACATCACCCAGCCCCTTTTAACCACTTCCCCCCCCCCCCCCCCCCCACACACACAACACACACACACACACAGCCCCTTTAATTACTTCCCCCACCCCACTTTTTCCATTCCCCCACCCCACACAACCACCCACAGCCTCTTTTAATCCACTTCCCTCCACCCCCACCTATCCCACGGCCTTTTACTGCACTTTGCCCCCACCACACTTTCTCCATCCCCCCCCCTCCCCCCCCCACCCCACCCCACTCAGCCATCCCCACCCTACTAGTCATCCCAACCTACTCAGCCCATCCCCATCCACTCAGGCACCCACCCTCAAGGCATCCCCACCCCTCGCCAATCCCCACCCCACTACGCCCATCCCCACACCACTCCAGGCCCATCCCACACCCCACCCCCCACCCCACCCCACTCAGCCCAATCCCCCCTACTCAAGCCATCCCACACCCCAATCAGCCCATCCCCACCCCACTCAGGCCCATCCCCACCCCCACTCAGCCTCATCCCACCCCACTCAGCCCATACCCCACCCACTCAGCCCATCCCCACACCATCCCCACCCACTCAGCCCATCCCCACCCCACTCAGCCCCCCACCCCCCTACTCAGCCATCCCCACCCCACTCAGCCCCATCCCCACCCCTACTCAGCCCATCCCCACCCCCACTCAAGCCCATCCCCCACCCACTCAGCCCATCCCACCCTACTCAGCCCATTCCCACCCCACTCGGCTTACTCCTTACCATAGATCTGAGAGACATGTCCTCCTCCCCTCGCCCTGATCTTGATATCCAGGTTCTTAAAACGGTTGCGGCCTAGCAGCATGACAGGCTCAAAGACCTTTGTGCGCAGAGTCTCTGACATGACTAGCTCGAGGGGGCAGCCTGAAAAGCGGTGTTGTTGTTGATTGAGGTGGTGGTGGTGGTGGTGGTGTCGTCATTGTTTTTTATGTTTTTAAGTTGTTGCTAGCAGCATCACAGGCTCGAAGACCTTTGTGCGCAGAGCCTCGGACATGACTAGCTCGAGGGGGCAGCCTGAAAAGCGGTGTTGTTGTTGATTGAGGTGGTGGTGGTGGTGGTGTCGTTATTTACTTTGTTTTTATGTTTTTAAGTTGTTGCTAGCAGCATCACAGGCTCAAAGACCTTTGTGCGCAGAGCCTCAGACATGACCAGCTCGAGAGGGCAGCCTGAAAAGCGGTGTTGTTGTTGATGGAGGTGGTGTTGGTTGTTGTTGCTGTTGTTGTCCTCATTGTTTTTATGTTTTTAAGTTGTTGCTAGCAGCATGACAGGCTTGAAGACCTTTGTGCGCAGAGCCTCAGACATGACTAGCTCGAGGGGGCAGCCTGAAAAGCGGTGGTGTTGTTGATTGAGGTAGTGGTGGTGGTGGTGGCGTTGTTTACTTTGTTTTTTATGTTTCTAAGTTGTTGCTAGCAGCATCACAGGCTCAAAGACCTTTGTGCGCAGAGCCTCGGACATGAACACCTCGACAGGGCAGCCTGAAAAGCGGTGGTGTGAGTGAGTGTTGTCCAGGACATGTGGTGACGGTGGAGGCATGACAGGCTCAAAGACCTTGATGACCAGAGTCTGGGACTGGACTAGCTCGAGAGGGCAGCCTGAAAAGAGGGGGTGTGAGTGAGTGCTGTCCAGGACATGTGGTGACGGTGGAGGCATGACAGGCTCAAAGACCTTGATGAGCGGAGTCTGGGACTAGACTGGCTCAAGAGGGCAGCCTGAAAAGCGGTGGTGTGGGTGAGTGTTGTCCAGAACATGTGGTGACGGTGGAGGCATGACAGGCTTAAAGACCTTGATGAGCTGAGTCTGGGACTGGACTAGCCCGAGAGGGCAGCCTGCAAAGCGGTGGTGTGAGTGAGTGTTGTCCAGGACATGTGGTGACGGTGGAGGCATGACAGGCTCAAAGACCTTGATGAGCGGAGTCTGGGACTGGACTAGCTCGAGAGGGCAGCCTGAAAAGCGGTGGTGTAAGTGAGTGTTGTCGAGAACATTTGGTGAAGGTGGAGGCATCACAGACACTAAGACCTTGGTGTGCAGAGTGTCGGACTGGACTAGATCGAGAGGGCAGCGTTGGTGGTGTTGCTGATTGAGGTGGTGTAGGTTTAAGTTATTGTCATGTTTATGTTGTTATTTATGTTTTTTGTATGCTCTTCGTGCTGTTTTGCACGCTGTTGTTGATGTCATCGTTGTTCGCATTGTCTCTCAACCCCCCACCCCCACCCCCTTAAGTTTTCCTTTTCGGATACCAGCAGTAGCTTCTAGGCAGCTCCATGAGCCAGCCACAGGGCTAAGCCTCAAGAATTCGAGAGTTCTGGTCAACGATTCTGGCAGCTTCCAGATACATTAGGTTGCATTAGCTTTTGCTGAATATCCAGTCAGGTGATCTGCCTAGAAGCTGCTGCTTTTAGCTGAAAAGAAAAACCTCTCACCCCCCCCCCCCCCCCCCCCCTCACACATTCAGCGGTGTACTGTGTGTACTGCATGTACTACCAGGATCAATACCCTCTCGTCCCCCCCCCCCCCCCCTCACCACCACCCATCACCACCCCCACCCCCAGAGCTTCTCTGCTGCTCACCACTTAGTCTGGAACAAGAACTACAACATCAAGGCACGCGAAATATCAGCTGCCCAGTACTGCCTCAACGTGCAGCTGTGCCAACTATGTGACAGCTCACATGCATGTTGAGTGGTGGTGGTGGTGGTGTTAGTAGCTTTTCTCACCCCCCACCCACCCCCGCTCACCATTCAGCTTGATGCCACCATTGCCTGTCTTGACCAGGGCAACTGCCACGGCAGTTTTCGCGACACAAGTCAATGCAAGGGCATCAGGTGTCGGGGGGGGGGGGGGGGGGGGGGGGGGGGGGGGAGATGTGGGAGGGAGGTGGTGGGGGTGGTGGGTGGTGGTGGTGGGGTGGTGGTGTGGTGGGGGGGGGGGGGGGGGGGGGGGGGTTCTGCGACAAGAGTCAGTGCAAGGGAACAACAAGCGAAGGCTAGTAGGGGTAGTTTGGAGAAGGCAAGGATCTCAACCAGAGCAACAGCCACGGCAGTTTTCTGAAACTCAAGCCAATGCAAGGCCGTCATGATCAAACCTGTGTTCCTTAGGACAGCGGCAAATGCTAGGGAACACAGACACTGCTTATTTTGGGGGCTACGCGTAGCAGCCTCTGGGCAGCTACCTTTACACGTTATTGGGGGGCTTGCGCGTCTGAATGCTAGCATGAAAGGCATTCCGAGGCAGCTGGATGCTTTGGGTTTGTCCCAGTGGCTGGCTAATGGAGCTATCCGGAAGCTACCTCAAAATGAAACAGTGAACTCGGGTAAAGGTGTGGCATGAACAGTTTGGAGCACAAGCAAGGGGCAGCAAGCAAAGGAATTTAATTTCAATCGGAGAAGCGGTAGGTATAGGTATTATCGCAGCAAAGGGGGCGTGGGGGTGCACGTAGTGTATGCTATGTATATATGTTATATTCCAGGGGTAGCATAATAGTCTGTAAGGAGTTTCCCGACATTGAACAATCATGTGCAAGAGAGGCACATGCAAGAAGAAGAAGCAAGGTGAAAGCAAGGGGGGTGAAGGATGCATTGTAGAGCGTAAGGTTGGAGCCATGTAACCAAGTTCGAGCTCAAGTAAAGCATAAGAGTAAATGCAACCTAGCACACGTAACAATGCAGATGCGCGCAAGGTCAGTCGAGGAAAGACGAGGGGCACTACTGCTTCAGTGAGAGTGGGACAGGTACACACGCTTTTGGCGAGGTCCAGGAGCAGAAACCAAAGGCTTACCTTGCGACCGAAGGTCTGGACGGATTGAGCCTAATCATAAGAAGCAGAGAAGAGATAAATGAGATGAGATGATAAGACGCAAAGGGGGGGGGGGGGGGGGGGGGGGGGGGGGGGGTGGAGTATCAATCTGAGGAATTGGAATACGCGAAAAGAAGGCCTAGGATGCGAGCAGCGAGTGCGACCCACCGTGGACATAGCGAGAACGAAAAGGGAGAGCAGAGCGCAAGTCCGCCGTCTTGGGCCGTTGCGGTACGTTTTTTGGCAGTACAGAACCCCTGCCAGGCTCCCAGGCTTGCAGACACCTGCGCTTGTGCCTGTAGCCCTCACAGCGCTTTCTGATCAGAATCATGATAGCGTGGCTGGATTCGGTCTCTCCTCAGCTACCCTGCTTATCATTCCCAAGCCACGCCAATGGGTGTTACTGGTGTCTTCATTCAATCACTGACCTGCTCACTTCGATGCGCGCTCATGTGGTGCACTAGTGCTTTCCCTAACCACACTGCCCCTGCTCATGACTGGTGAGCACCACGGTTCAAATTCAAATTCAAATTCACAAATCGTGACTATTGACCTCCAGGATCCAAAATTTACTTTTTTAGCCAATAGTGCTAGGGATATCCAGAAGATGCTGGACAAATTGGCCATGTATGCGAAGGACAAAGATCTAAAAGTTAATTTGAACTCATCTCAGATCATGTTTTGTAAACCCCGTCTTAACGATGAACAGTATGGCCAGTGTTTTTCATAATATTTAGGACCTAAACGTTCAATATCGTTCAGCGCGATGCCCAGGTGTGGCATGCGGATTTAATTATATTGAAGAATTAAATGATCACTGCAGCACGAACTCAGGGCCCCCGTTGGTAAAACGATTGTTTGGGAAGAAATTCCCAGGATGAGTCTCTGGTCACCAATTAACATGGAGGAGTGGGACCATTGAAACTTAAACAAGTAAACTGGAAACAGAGTGGATAAGGTCCTATTCTCCAATAGTCCAATCATTTTTGGCGGAGCCCTCTCTACAAGGGGGCGTGAGCCCCCGTGTTTACCCATTTGTCCGTCCGACCGAAAAAGAAAAAAAACTTAAAGCCTGACACGTCATCCAACGTTTGCGGAACTAACTCGCTTCGGCCAGCTCCATCGTTGCCGCCTTTCGTTCCAATGCCGACACACTCCGCCAATTTTCCGCGTCGCTTGCGACGCTGCATAGGACTTGTTCTTTTACTACAGCATCAAGTAATCAGTTACACACACTAGAGATGTGGTGTATCACGCGGATATAACCATTAGAATGATACCTCTACATTAGCTGATGTGCAATCCAGATGTAGAGGTATGTAATGTAATCTAGTAGGCGAGCTTTAGAAATGATAACGCCTTGTGGGGCGTGGTATTAAGGGAACCCGTCGTACGCGGGCAGAGAACGGTAAGTAGGCGAGAATCATCCCCAGCATAGATGCATTTCCCTTGTTATTAATGAATGGATGATTACAGGGTGACGCGAGGAAGAAACAAAATCTGGACTCGAACTCCAACCAATAAATATTTGCTAGGGCATCAAAACAAGGACCCATTCACACATTTTAACAGACCCACCCATTCTTACTATTTCTCATGTTCGTCAAATTCCCTTCCCTATCTGGCCACCCTCATCTAACGTAGAGTAGCTCACACTCTAATCACCAAACACACACCGTACTCACACAAAAATGGAAGGGTTTGATAATTTGACGTTCGCCTTTGGACGCGCCGCGATTAGGATCGCCTTTGGACGAGCCGGTTAAGTAAATCGGGACCAATTAATCGGCAGCCCCCACCCCCCCCCCCCCCCCCCCCCCCCCCCCCCTGTGGCACCGATCGACCCGGGTTTGATCCTGCAGAAGCGTCTGCCAAACCCTTTGTCACCAAACCGTCAAATGATCAAACCGTCAAATTTTTGTGTCAGTACGGTATACACACTTGAATAAGCAGAACAGAACACGGTGAGCATTGCATCGTACACAAATACACTGCAACGTCCACACATATCAGCAGGCTTTAGCATGATAATGAACGATAACTACAACACACGCACGCACTAACAAACTATTGACATGCCCCCAACGTAATCAACCCCAGAGCTGGGCAAACCGTATCCAACATAGTTTTTATTTTCAGCAACAAGCAGCAGCTTCTAGACAGCTCCCTGGGCTCTCCCTTCATCCAAACCTGGAGCAACCAAGGCGCCTGGAAGCTGATATCGTGAGCTTTCAAGTGCTCCTGGCATCTTTGGGGTTGGACCAGTGGCAGTCTCAGGGAGTAGCCTAGAAGCTGGTGCTGGTAGCCGAAAAGAAAAACAGTGGTATCCAACATTCAACAGGTGAGCAATGTCAAAGAATATAATTCGAATGCATGAGGAGATACATCATGCATTCATATTTTTAAGTCTGACTAAACAACATTTGCTGACGTTGGACCAGGCAGCAAGAAGAACACACTTCAGGCGATGGGGTCAAAAATATAATTCAGATGCTAAGAAGCTTCAAACAAGCCAGAGTGCATTCATAAGTTTCAAAACAGTCTCACTCAGCCAAAACTGGGATGCACTCATATTGGAATTTGAAAATCCGAATTTCAAACTCACAATAGCCTATGCTGCGGAGCTCAATTGAATGAGTTAAGCACGGTGCCCAGTAGTTGGTGTTGCGCATAAACGTTAGAAGGGAAGGCTTCTCCAAACAAAATGTATTGCTGCTGCCGGCTAAGTGCAGCCCCTTCCTCCCCCCCCCCCCCCCATTGCAGTACAGGGGGACAGACACCGATTGCCAATGGGAAAGCTGCACTCTGTACCGCATCATACAAAAGGTACCATCTTGGGGAATTGTCCACTGACAAATGTGGTCTTTCACACTAAGTGCGCATGCTTCAAATCATCCATACGCCAGGTTGGCAGCTAGGATGTCTGCCTAGCTGTCGCATTGCAACAGGAGGTGCGTATGGCTTGCGGGGGGGTAGCTGTACATACAGGCTGCCACCATTTGGGGCACTGCATAGTCCCCTGCCTGAACCCTCCCTGCGTCAGCCATAGCTGTCTCATGTACCAGGTGCCTATGGCCTGCGGGGAGGTAGCAGGTGCGTACAGGACGCCACCATTTGAGGTAATGAGTAGTCCCCTGCCTGTGCCCCCGCCACGTCAGCCATAGCTGTCTCATGTACCAGGTGCCTATGGCCTGCAATGAGGTAGCTGGTGCGTACTGGACGCCTCCATTTAAGGTACCAAGTAGTCCCCTGCCTGTGCCCCCGCCACGTCAGCCATAGCTGTCTCATGTACCAGGTGCCTATGGCTTGCGGGGGGGCAGCTGCTGCATACAGGCTGCCACCATTTGGGGCACTGAATAGTACCCTGCCTGAGCCCCTATCGCGCCAGCCATAACTGTCTCATGTACCAGGTGCCAATGGCCTGCGGGGGGCAGCTGGTGCATACGGGCTGCCACCATTTGAGGCATTTGTTCCCCTGCCTGTGCCCCCGCCGCGTCAGCCATAGCTGTCTCATGTACCAGGTGCCTATGGCCTGCGGGGGGGTAGCTGGTACATACAGGACGCCACCATTTGAGGTACCAAGTAGTCCCCTGCCTGTGCCCCCGCCGCGTCAGCCATAGCTGTCTCATGTACCAGGTGCCTATGGCTTGCGGGGGGGCAGCTGCTGCATACAGGCTGCCACCATTTGGGGCACTGAATAGTACCCTGCCTGAGCCCCTATCGCGCCAGCCATAGCTGTCTCATGTACCAGGTGCCAATGGCCTGCGGGGGGGCAGCTAATGCATACAGGCTGCCACCATTTGAGGCACTTGTTTCCCTGCCTGTGCCCCCGCCGCGTCAGCCATAGCTGTCTCATGTACCAGGTGCCTATGGCCTGCGGGGGGGTAGCTGGTACATACAGGACGCCACCATTTGAGGTAATGAGCAGTCCCCTGCCTGTGCCCCTGCCGCGTCAGCCATAGCTGTCTCATGTACCAGGTGCCTATGGCTTGCGGGGGGGCAGCTGCTGCATACAGGCTGCCACCATTTGGGGCACTGAATAGTACCCTGCCTGAGCCCCTATCGTGCCAGCCATAGCTGTCTCATGTACCAGGTGCCAATGGCCTGCGGGGGGCAGCTGGTGCATACGGGCTGCCACCATTTGAGGCATTTGTTCCCCTGCCTGTGCCCCCGCCGCGTCAGCCATAGCTGTCTCATGTACCAGGTGCCTATGGCCTGCGGGGGGGTAGCTGGTACATACAGGACGCCACCATTTGAGGTACCAAGTAGTCCCCTGCCTGTGCCCCCGCCGCGTCAGCCATAGCTGTCTCATGTACCAGGTGCCTATGGCTTGCGGGGGGGCAGCTGCTGCATACAGGCTGCCACCATTTGGGGCACTGAATAGTACCCTGCCTGAGCCCCTATCGCGCCAGCCATAGCTGTCTCATGTACCAGGTGCCAATGGCCTGCGGGGGGCAGCTGGTGCATACGGGCTGCCACCATTTGAGGCATTTGTTCCCCTGCCTGTGCCCCCGCCGCGTCAGCCATAGCTGTCTCATGTACCAGGTGCCTATGGCCTGCGGGGGGGTAGCTGGTACATACAGGACGCCACCATTTGAGGTACCAAGTAGTCCCCTGCCTGTGCCCCCGCCGCGTCAGCCATAGCTGTCTCATGTACCAGGTGCCTATGGCTTGCGGGGGGGCAGCTGCTGCATACAGGCTGCCACCATTTGGGGCACTGAATAGTACCCTGCCTGAGCCCCTATCGCGCCAGCCATAGCTGTCTCATGTACCAGGTGCCAATGGCCTGCGGGGGGCAGCTGGTGCATACGGGCTGCCACCATTTGAGGCACTTGTTCCCCTGCCTGTGCCCCCGCCGCGTCAGCCATAGCTGTCTCATGTACCAGGTGCCTATGGCCTGCGGGGGGGTAGCTGGTACATACAGGACGCCACCATTTGAGGTAATGAGCAGTCCCCTGCCTGTGCCCCTGCCGCGTCAGCCATAGCTGTCTCATGTACCAGGTGCCTATGGCCTGCAATGAGGTAGCCGGTGCGTACAGGACGCCACCATTTGAGGTACCAAGTGGTCCCCTGCCTGTGCCCCCGCCCATCAGCCATAGCTGTCTCATGTACCAGGTGCCTATGGCCTGCGGGGGGGTAGCTGGTGCATACAGGACGCCACCATTTGAGGTACTGAGTAGTCCCCTGCCTGTGCCCCCACCGCGTTGAGCATAGCTGTCTCATTGTACCAAGGTAACCCTAGGGCACTAAACTCTCTGCAGGTCATGGCAGCCCAGTCTGGTCGGTTGAAGAACATGACATGCTGCATCAAATGTGGGGTATTGTGTCGTTGAATTCTAACGCCCTTGTGTGTTTGGGTTGATGTGTTGATGTGTTGCTGTGCAGGTGACTTGTTGGGTGGTTGTTGCCTATGATATGATGCACCAAACTTGGCTATAATTAGCCCACTTTTAATTAGACCACTTTTGCCAATTTCCAAACTTCGCATACAACATATAACCATCAAAACAAAATCGTACATTTTGGACTGATGTGCTTGCTTGTTGCGTTGTTGTGCTGCTCACTTGTTGGGTGGCTGGACTGATGTGTTGATGTGTTCTTGTGCATTTGACTTGTTGGGTGGTTGGACTGATGTGTTCGCTTGTTGGTCTGTTGTGTCCGCTTGTTGTGGTGCTGAGTCATTTACTTGTTGGGTGGTTGGATTGATGTGTTGATGTGTTGTAATGCATTTGACTTGTTGGGTGGTTGGACTGATGTGTTTGCTTGTTGGTCTGTTGTGTCCGCTTGTTGTGCTGCCGAGATATTAACTTGTTGGGTGGTTGGACTGATGTGTTGAAGTGTTGTTGTGCGTTTGACTTGTTGGGTGGTTGGACTGATGTGTTCGCTTGTTGGTCTGTTGTGTCCCCTTGTTGTGCTGCTGAGTTATTTGCTTGTTGGGTGGTTGGACTGATGTGTTTGCTTGTTGTGTTGTTGTGCTATTGAGTTGTTGGGTGACTGTGTTAATGTGGTCAATTATTGTTTTGATTTTTTATTGTGTTGTGTTGCTGTTGTGCTGTTGCATTGTTGTGTTGCTGTGCTGTTCAATTATTGTGTTGTTGTATTGTTGTGTTAGTGTGCTGTTCAGTTATCGTGTTGTTGAATTATTGTGTAAGCGTGCTGTTCAGTTATCGTGTTGTTGTATTGTTGTGTTAGTGTGCTGTTGTGTTATTATATGTTTGTGCTATTATGCTGTTCAGTTATTGTGTTGTTGTGTTAGTGTGCTGTGCTGTTGCGTTGCGTTATTCTATCACTGTTCTGTTCTGTTATTTTCACGTTCTTTTAATTAGTTGTTGGGTTCATTGGTGACACTCCATTGCCCCTGGTAGGGGGGAGCTAGACCCAAGGTAGCCAGTCCGGGGGTGAGGGCTTAGGGTTCAGGGTTTAGGTTTTAGGGGTAACCGATAACCCCCGGGCTGGCTACCTTAGGTTTAGCTTCCCCCCTCCATCGCCCTGGCCTACTTAGTCAACTGCTCCTTTCAGCCCACCCCAACCCTATAAATCCCATCCAACCTTGCCCCCTCATCTGTGACATGATCCAACTCACAAATGAGTAATTAATGGACTTGTCAGTGCCGTGGGCGCTCACACACTCCACACACCCACTTGGGCTGGTCTAGCACACCCTCCCTCTCCCACCCCACCCACCCTCGCCCCCTCACTTGTGACATGATCCAACTCATGACAGAGGAAGCAATGGACTTGTCAGTGCCGTGGGCGCTCACTCACCCCACCCACCAACTTGGACTGTTCTAGCACACCCTCCCTCTCCCACCCCACCCACCCTCGCCCCTCACCTGCGACATGATCCAACTCACGACAGAGTAATCAATGGACTTGTCAGTGCCCTGGGCGCTCACCCAATCCACCCACCCCACCCACCAACGTGGACTGGACTAGCCCACCCTCCCTCTCCCACCCACCCTCTCCCCCTCACCTGCGACATGATCCAACCCATGACAGTGTAATCAATTGACTTGTCGGTACCGTCAGCATAGCAAAGCTGCTTTGCCAGCTCTATTGCCCAGTCGGCGTGCTTGTGGTCTAACAGGGTTCCCATCACAAAGGGAACGAGAGACACGTAGGTAAGACCCTCAGGTGTTTCATCACTGTAGATGGCAAACAGTATCTGTGCAGGGGAGGGGTGAGGTGGGGGTGGATGTGAGTGGTCATCGGTAAGGGGTGAGGGAAAGAGTTGCTGTTGGCCCCCCCTTTTTTGCGTGGTAGTGGTGGTGTGCTTGGGCCCCATTGGGATTGCAGGGAGGAAGAGGGAAGGGCCCCCCTTCCCCCCCCCCCACCCGGCGCGGATTGGGCGGCCAGACGGCTAAGGCGGCGATGGAAAGAGTTTGCTGTTGTCTGTTTTGTTGTTGTGGGTGGTCAGGTTTCCTCGGTCCCGCGTGGCCTCGGGGCCGGGCGCCCGGGGGGAGGGGGGGGGCACACACCCAGCAGCTTACTCCTCCGCGGCAAAGGGTTTAAAGAACCAAAGGCCGTTTACACCACCGAAAACGTAAGCTATACCACCTCAACGGGATGGCTTTCATCAATTTTTGCAGAGACTGGTCGGACAGTCTTCTTTGATTTCCTGCCTGTGATGGGCGTGCTGGAATGCTGAGGTTGGTTGTCAGATTGGGGGGGCGGCCGGCCCCGCCGCGTGGGCGCGGGGGGGCGCGGGCGGGCCGGCCGCAGCCCCAGTTGGTTGTCTCTTAGTGAGGGGTGGTGGTGTATGTGTAGCACTGGGGTGGTGGTGGTTTGGGGAATGGGGATGGGGCGGGGGGTGCGGATGGCGGTGTGTGGCGCGATGGTTCAAGATGGGTAAGAGGGTCAGGGGAGTTGCCTAGATGCTGCTTGTTGTAGCCAAAAAAGAAAACAATATGACTGTGCAGGGAGAAAATAACAGGGTGATAGGGAAAGTCTACAAAGCAGTGGTTATAGTTGTGGATGTGTAGGTGGCAGGGCTGCGTGTGGGAACACAACCATCCCATTCAGATCCTAGCTGAATTAGAACCGTACGTAGGGATAGGATATAAGGAATTAGAACCCTCCGAAGCCCCACCTACCAGTCAATATCTCATCAACCTGGGGGCAGGGTGTGTGTGTGTGTGTGGAGGGGGGGGGGGGGGGGGGGGGGGGGGGGGGGAGGGAGACCAACAGGATGAGTGTGGCAGGTTTGGAATCTCTGATGATAGCCCCACCTACAATTCAATTTCATATCAGCCCAAGGGCAGGTGGAGGAGAAATTAACAGGATAGTCTGGTACGGTTAAAATATCACAAGATAGCCCAGCGCCCCCACGTGCCAGTCAAAATCATATCAGCTATTCAGCCCAAGAGCAGGTGGGGGAGAAAGCAACAGGAGAGTCTGGCAGGGCTACAATATCACAAGATAGCCATGCCCCACCTACCAGTCAATATCATGCCAGCCCAAGAGCAGGTGGGGGAGAAATCAACAGGAGAGTGTGGGAGGGTTGGGATCTTGAGGGCTACAAGGCAACGGAGCTTTTCTTACTTGACTGGCTTGAGCCGCTTTGCGTTGCTTGGCCATGTAGCCCAGCACCAGAGAAAGATCGTAGCAGTCCGCTCCATTGTTGGGTTTCCTGACCAGGAGGAACTTGCACATCTTATGCGCTGAGTCCAATTTCCCGACGTCCACCATGTACGTGAGCACTGAGGCAACGGTCGCATAATCGGGCTCCTTTTGGCGATCCGTAATGTTCATCAGGATGCGAGCGATCTCAGCTGCCCAGTCAGGCCGCCCTCGGCTTGTAAGATTGTCGAAGACATCGCCCACTGTATCAATTTCACCGTCCCGGGCCATACCTAAAAGCATATCCACGCTCGCGGAATCAAAACCCTCATCGGTCGATAGCCCTTCGTAGACCATGTTCGAGAAGTCCTCATTTCCGCAGTCCCATTCGTCCATAGCGAGATTTGCAAGGAGCTTGGGCCGACTGGTGGACTTGGAGCGCTAAGAATTGCGCGTTCCAATCAACAATTCAACTGCCAACAGGAATATTTGCCAAGAAAGTTTCTCAAGGCCGTTATGCGAACGAGGCAAACAGTGCCTTTTTGCGCTTTTTGGTAGTACGTTTTCAGCACTACAGCGTTCCACCCGAGTCAGAAACATCCAGGCTGGCACGGGGTAGTCGTTTTTTCCCCGAAGCCCTGGTCCACCTGTTATAGTTCTCGTCCTTGTTCTTGTCTTGTTCTTCTCCTTGATCTTGTTCTAGGCACGCAAACGTGCATTATTTTCTTTCATTTTCTTGTATTGAAGACCCCACAAACCTGCCTACGATCGTAGTTGAGCAGCAGACTGAGCTACACTCATTACTCAGTACGGAACAGTTACCTTCACTTTTGCTCCTGTCAACATAAACCCCGCATATGCCCGGCTTGATTGCTTTGCGCATCAAACTGCCGAGACATTGCTCTAAGCCCATCCCTGAAGCAACTGCTCGTATCGTGGGATCAACCTCGGACTCATAACACGTCCTTACATATCCGCCAGGTCACTCTTGCACGATCGCTTATGTTGTTGCCCGCTACTTTCTCGAGCAAGCTCCTGAAGAAATTTCGCCACCGAATCTGTGCCACCTCCTTCACAATCGCCGCGACGCGGATGGCATCATCACAGGCTGCACCTGTGCCATTCGCGACCACCATCGAAACGCTCGTGGCCAACCCGGGGCGAGTTCTGCTCCTGGACGGAGGGACAGGTGAAGTACGTCCTCCATACGCGTCCGGTATCTTTTTCCTAAACCTCCTTCAGGAAGTGATCTACCGAGGTCGTGGTGCTCGTGTGCTGGGCTGGGGTGATTCGGGGGTGTGGGGTGGTTTGGAGGCGTGGGGTGGAATGGGGTGGGGGATGGGTGGGTGGGGGTAATATGGGGGCTGAGATGATGGTGTGGTTTGTGTTCGATTGTGTGTTTGTGTGTGTGTGATGGTGGTGGTAGTGGGTGGGGGGTAGTGGGTGGGGAGGTAGGAGCATCATGAAATGGGGAGAAAAAGGAGGCGGAGGCATAGAAGAAGTGTAACAGCAGAGTGACAAGGTAGGGTACAATGAAAGGGAGGTGGAGGTAGGAGGGGAGGGTGCAGAGTGGTATTAGTAGGGGTCGGCAATATGATATCATATGATATCATGTCATCATATGATATCGTATGATATCATATGATGCCGGTGGTCAGACTAAGTAACTTTGGCCTGGGGCTTCATATCATATGATATTAAATCATATGATTTTTGTATGATATCATATGATATCATACTCGTCTTTGGTCAACATCATATGATTTGCCGATCCCTAGGTATTAGACATATCTTTTCTTTTCAGCTACGAGCAGCTGCTTCTAGGCAGCTACCCAGGCTTGCTACCCAGCCAAACCTGTAGCAACATAGTGCATCTGGAAGCTGATATAATCATCTTTCCAGGACTGCTGTTATCTTGGGGCTAGCTCAGGGATCTGCCTAAAAGCTGCTGCTAGTAGCTGAAAATTAAAGGGATGGTACAAATCGCAGTATGCACATACATAGTTTGAGGTTCACTGTTTATAGCAGCTTCTAGGCAGCTCTCTGCTATAGCTATAGTAGTTTCCAGGCAACTGCCCCGTCCTTTTGCCCGACCAGAAGCTAGCTAGTGCGCCTGGAAGCTGACATGGCAGTCACTCCAATGCAGCTGAAAACTGTGTGCTTGACCCATTGGCTGGCTGATGGAGCCAAATTGGAAGCTGCCATAAGTAGCCCCCCCCCCCCCCCCCCCCCCCCCCCCCCCCCCCCGAAACAGTGTTAAGCCAGGGCTGCTTATTTCCACACATGCATGCTTGTGTCCATGTATGCCTGTATCCAACATGCATTAAGAAACGCACACACCAGTCCATCCATGTATCCATGTACACATCCGTCCATCCATCCATCCATCCATCCATCCATCCATCCATCCATCCATCCAACCATCCATCCATCCATCCATCCATCCATCCATCCATCCATCCATCCAGTACCCATCCCATCCCATCCCATCCCATCCCATCCCATCCCATCCCATCCCATCCCATCCCATCCCATCCCATCCCATCCCATCCCATCCCATCCCATCCCATCCCATCCTATCCCATCCCATCCCATCCCATCCCATCCCATCCCATCCCATCCCATCCCTTCCCTTCCCTTCCCTTCCCTTCCGTCCGTCCGTCCATCCGTGTCTGGCCGGCTATGCATTGGGTTTGGCTGAATAGTCAGCCAGAGCAGCTGCCTCATGCTGCTGCATTTAGCTCAAAATATAAACAATCCTTACTGTCATAGCTGTACTTCGATTTCTTATAAATGCACTGGCCTGTACCTTGTGCAGGAGCTGTTACGACGTGGAGTCCCTGACGACCGAAAAACATGGTCGGCCACGGCTGTTGTAAACCCTGAGTACCACGACATTCTTTGTGGGGTCCATAAAAACTACTACACCTCTGGTTCCGGAGCAGTGGCAACCAACAGCTTTGGCATCACCCCCGGCGTCGGTTTCAGTGATGACGACATCCGCTGTCATGTTGGAACTGCGGGAAGACTGGCACGAAAGGTAGCTGACGAGCTACAGCAGCAGAACGTAGCTGACGAGCTTCAGCAACACCTGCAGAACGTAGCTGGCGAGGCACAACAGCAGCAGCAGAACGTAGCTGATGAGCTACTACAACAACAGCAGCAGCAGCAAAAGAATGGCACCAGCCTTACTCTTTCCCTCCCAACGTACTACGTATGTGGCTCCCTGGGCCCCCTGTTGGAGTCGTACCGCCCAGACAAGATCCTTCCACACGCCAGGGGGAGGGAAGTATACGAGATCATGGTAAAGGCGCTATCCCCCTACATAGACAGCTTTTTGGCTGAGACGATGGGGTCCTTTGAGAAGGCCTCGCAAGATATTGATGGAGTTGCTGCAGGCCCCCCTAATGATGGTCTCCTTCGCCCTCAGCAGCTCAGGGATGCTCCGCTCTGGGGAGAGCGCCCCAGAGGCCATACGCCAGCTAGTGTTGCATGCCTCCTAGGCGGGGGTCAAATTGGTGGCTGTCATGTTCAACTGCTCGGAGCCTGAGGCCATCAGCTTTGCGCTCAAGGCCATTGCAGGTGACAATAGCGACATACAGGATATATGTAGGTTTGGGAAGCAAAACTATATTTTTATTTTTAAAAGCCGTATAAACGTATAAACTTATGAACGTATACATATTAACGTATAAAAATGTATAGGAAAACTAGGCACTTCTTAAGAAAATACTTTTACATGGTTGTAAAGTTATTGCTGCGAAGCTAATTTCATTGGCATCACATATCAACTCTCAGAAAAATAATCTGGCAAGTTTAGGTTGTCCAAATCTCAGAAAAGAAATAACGACCACAAAGCGCGGTGCCAATCTAACGGAGCCATTGAATGCCAGTTGGTCTATTATAACTGTATGAGTGTATAATAATATAAGTACATAACGGTATTGCAATTTTGTCCATGCTTACATTGCACTAGGCTTGCACCATCAATCCTGCAAGCCCACGTAGGAGCACATCTTGTGGAATGGAAGGCTATGTGGTGCTCAGATATGTGTGCCATCCTGGCTATCTAGATCAACCATTAGGCCGAATGTTTATAAAAGAATGCGCGTGAATGGTGATTTTTATTGCATATTGTGATAGAGGAGGTCAAAAGCTTTCCAATGAGCTATCTAAATCAAAAATATAATGAAAACCAAGAAAGTTAAGTGCCGGGACGTGTGCTGTACTTCTTGAAGTACTGCCTATACGTTTTGTATACGACGTATATAAGGTCGATTTGAGAAAAAATATACGGCGTATTTAGACGTATAAACGTATAAACGTATATTATACGTTTATATGTCGGCCCAACCCTAGATATATGCATTCTTAACTTTATTGATAAGTAATATATTACAAGTATTCATTAGCCTGTTTTTGAGCCTGAGTCCTGTGACCATCAAATTATTCATAATCATTATTGGGTTCGTATGTTAAAATAAATATTGCTCATTTACGTGCCTGCGACCATCAGCAAGTGACAAAGAAGATGGATTTGTACCTGGATTTTGTGAACTTTTATTGTTGGTCTTAACAACTTGTATTAATTTATTTTACAAGGCCGTGGCAGGTGACCATTTGGCTAACCTTGAACTGCCCCTTAGGAGCTTCTAGGCAGCTCCCTGGGCCAGCCACTGTTTTAATCCAAACAGTTCCGAGGTTGGAGTAGCCCCTTGTGCCCATTTCCATGCTGGCTAACCTTGAACTGCCCCTTAGCAGCTTCTAGGCAGCTCCCTGGGCCAGCAACTGTGTTCAACCCAGACAGTTCAGCAGGTATTTCCGAGGTTGGAGAAGTCCCTTACGCCCATTTGGCTAATCGTGAACTGCCCCTTAGCAGCTTCTAGGCAGCTCCCTGGGCCAGCCACTGTGTCAAACCCATACATTTCAGCAGGTTTTTCCGAGGTTTGAGCAGTCCCTTATGCCCATTTCAATTTGGCTAACCTAGAACTGTACCTTACATTTGAAAAGGTAGGAATTTGTGTACCGTAAAGTTTGCAACGTACCACTTGTAAGTGTATGTAAATTCCATCTCTCTGTACCTCTGCATGCAGGGTGTGTGTGTGTGTGTGTGTGTGTGTGCGTATATGAGCCCTTTGATTTGAATAGGCTGGAGAAACACAGTGAGCAGTGCAAGTGAGCCTTACAACTGTCACACACGTACATGTGTATGCAGGGGATGAGGAGCTGCCAGGCTTACTGAGAAGGCAAGGGGTGCTTCTAGGGGCATATGCCAACAAGCTAACACCCATCCCAGACAATTGGGCTCTGCAGGTGCGTGTTAGTGACTAAGTGTAATTTGTGTATGTCTCATAAATACATGGGTATGCAGGGGATGAAGGGCTACCAGGCTTACTGGGAAGGTAAGGGGTGCTTCTAGGGGCATATGCCAACAAGCTAACACCCATTCCGGACAATTGGGCTCTGCAGGTGCGTGTTGATGACAAAGAGTATCAGTCCCTCGGTCCGACCGTCTGTCTGTCTGTCTGTCTGTCTGTCTGTCTGTCTGTCTGTCTGTCTGTCTCTGTCTGTCTCTCTGTCTGTCTCTCTGTCTGTCTCTCTGTCTGTCTGTCTGTCTGTCTGTCTGTCGGTCGGTCGGTCGGTTGGTCGGTCTGTCGGTCTGTCTGTCTTTCTCACTGTCTGTCTGTCTCTCTCTCTGTCTGTCTGTCTCCTGTCCGTCTGTCCCTCTGTCCATCTGTCTCTCCGCCCGTCCGCCCATCCGTCAGTCTGTCTGTCTGTCTCTCTGTCTCCGTATTTGTCTGTTTGTCTGTCTGCCTGCCTCTCGGTCAGTCTGTATGTCTGCCTGTCAGCCTGCTTGACATACCTACATACTCACACATTTTCTAAAGAGGGGGTGCTGTTAACGGACCTCAGGTTGTGCGGACAGACCTGTCACCTGCCCCCACCTGTATCCTGACTAGATTTCTGACTGTAACTTAATACACACACACATACACACACACTTACTCATTGCAGGGAGGAGGGGGTGCTGTTACCAAAGCCCAGGCTATGTGCACAGACCTGGCACCTGCCTCTGCCTGTATCTTAACTAGCTTTCTGACTGTAACTTAATACACACACACGCACAGACACACACATACATACACACACACACACACACACACACACACACACACACATACACACACACATACTTACTCGCTGCAGGGCGAAGGGGGTGCTGTTACCGAAGCTCAGGCTATGCGGACAGACCTGTCACCTGCCCAATACTGTGAGCAGTTCGTGGCCCCATGGGTGACTGATCTGGGTGTCCAGCTCATCAGAGGGTGCTGTGGCATCACACCAGAACACATCAGCTACTTACGATCACATCTAGGGTCGGTGTCCAAGAACTAGCTGTGTGTATGTATGTTCCAGTCTATGGGGGCCAAATAGACTGAAGGGATTGTTTGGGCATCACACCAGAACACTTCAGCTACTTCCAATCACATAGGTTTGGTTGTGGCATCACACCAGGACACATTAGCTGCCTCCAATCACATCTGGGGTCGGTGTCCAAGAACTAGCTGTGTGTATGTATGTTCCAGTCTAGGGGGGCCAAATAGACTGAAGGGATTGTTTGGGCATCACACCAGAACACATCAGCTACTTCCAATCACATAGGTTTGGTTGTGGCATCACGTCAGAACACATCAGCTACTTACAATCACATCTAGGGTCGGTGTCCAAGAACTAGCTGTGTGTATGTATGTTCCAGTCTAGGGGGGCCAAATAGACTGAAGGGATTGTTTGGGCATCACACCAGAACACATCAGCTACTGACAACCACATATAGGTTCGGTCGTGGCATCACATCAGAACACATCAGCTACTTACAATCACATCTAGGGTCAGTGTCCAAGAACTAGCTGTGTGTATGTATGTTCCAGTCTAGGGGGGCCAAATAGACTGAAGGGATTGTTTGGGCATCACACCAGAACACATCAGCTACTGACAACCACATATAGGTTCGGTCGTGGCATCACATCAGAACACATCAGCTACTTACAATCACATCTAGGGTCAGTGTCCAAGAACTAGCTGTGTGTATGTATGTTCCAGTCTAGGGGGGCCAAATAGACTGAAGGGATTGTTTGGGCATCACATCAGAACACATCAGCTACTTACAATCACATCTAGGGTCAGTGTCCAAGAACTAGCTGTGTGTATGTATGTTCCAGTCTAGGGGGGCCAAATAGACTGAAGGGATTGTTTGGGCATCACATCAGAACACATCAGCTACTGACAACCACATATAGGTTCGGTCGTGGCATCACATCAGAACACATCAGCTACTTACAATCACATCTAGGGTCAGTGTCCAAGAACTAGCTGTGTGTATGTATGTTCCAGTCTAGGGGGGCCCAATAGACTGAAGGGATTGTTTGGGCATCACATCAGAACACATCAGCTATTTAGGATCACATCTTTGTTCGACATCACATCAGAACACATCAGCTACTGACAACCACGTTTTGGTTTGGTCGTGGCATCACACCAGAGCACATCAGCTACTGACAACCAAGTATAGGTTTGTTTGTGGCATCACACCAGAACACATCAGCTACGTGTATGCATGGGTGCGCGGTTGTTCTGGGAGTCTTATCCTTTGGGCTCGAAAACAATACGATCGTCGATAGTGAGATTCCGACCCCTTGTGTATCAGCGACCAGGCTCCAAACCTAGTGTGACGGAACTAGACAGATGGGACATATGGAAAAGGCATACTCGAGATGCCAAGATAGGCTAGTAGCAGGCTATGAGGCTATCCTGCTGCACAGGACCCAATGTGGGGAGGACACGTGTTTCCTTCGAGCATCCCCCTTTTCCGTCTCCCCTTCATGCTGAGTTGGCTCCGTGCCAATTCAAGGAGGCTCCTTAGAGCCTCCCCGCCGTCTTAGAGGAGGTGTTTCAGGCTGAGATACGATAGAGAGCTATTTCTTCAGACGGCCTCTTTGATCTGCTTCCTTCGAGCATCCCCCTTTTCCGTCTCCCATTTATTGAGTTGGCTCCGTGCCAATTCAAGGAGGCTCCTTAGAGCCTCCCCGCCGTCTTAGAGGAGGTGTATCAGGCTGAGGTACGATAGAGAGCTATTTCTTCAGACGGCCTCTTTGATCTGCCTCCTTCGAGCATCACCCTTTTCCGTCTCCCCTTTCTGCTGAGTTGGCTCCGTGCCTCGTCCCTCGCTCCTGTGTTGTGTTTCCTCCTTGATAGAGGGCTGCACACACACACACACAAACAATCAGAGGTGCAGCACACAATCAATCACACAAACTCAAAGCGTGTACAAACACCACACCCACTTATTTGTTACTCTTTCATAATGAAGAGGACCTTGCCATTCAAACCACACACACATGCAAAGACACACACACACACACACAAACACACACACACAACACACACACACACACACATACGCACACACACACACACACACACACACACACACAAACAATCAGAGGTGCAGCACACAATCAATCACACAAACTCAAAGCGTGCATGGGGACGTTCGGCCCCCTCTCCTTCTTGCCCCCCCTTTTCTAAAGTCCAGCTATACCCAGATTGTTGGCGTTGTCACGCTAGTTCTGACTCTTGCTTGCCGCCTCTGGTTTCTGGGGATTTGGCACTTCTGCTAGGCAGTGCTCTGCCTTTGGTATCCCAAGTTTCTCCGAGTTTCCCCTCTTGAATGTTGTCTGCCTGGCCATGCACTTATGCTCCTTCTGGATATCTAGCTGGTTGCCTTTGGGCGGGCAACCAGGCCTTAGGGCTGTGCTTGATATTTGGGAAGTGGGGCCCATTACCTGAAATCTGGCTGCAGCGATGACCTATGGATGTCTAGATGGCTGCCTTCGGACCTGGTCGGTGACGACATTCTTCTGAGGACACTGAATTACCTTTGGATACTGAATTGTTTTGAGCAAGGCTGCAGCGATGACCTATGGATGGCTGCCTTTGGAACTAGGCGGTGACGACATCCTTCTGTGGACACTGAATTGCCTGTGGATACTGAATTGCAGAGCCTTTTGAACAAGGCTGTGCGTTGGCTGCAGATATTTTATATATGCACATGGCTATAGCCAACAGGTCCCCCCTATGGGGTAGATTCTTAAGTCCCAGACAATTTTGTGCTTGCTTGCTTGCTGAGTCTTGTTAGCTCGTTTTGTGGACACTCAGTGTTTAGTCTGGCTTCTCCCTTTTCTCCTTGGGGTGCATTTGGTTTTTATCCTAGGCAATCTTGTCCTTATATGCAAGATGGTTGTGCTGGGTTGACTTGCACCATTTCTGTTAAGGGCATTATCGCTGCATACCGTATTAAGGTGCTCGTATCGTGTGCCCTTGGTTAGTCTTAAGCTTTTCTGGGTCCGCCCTCCTCTCTTGTGTTTGTTGGGTTGGTGCTTTGGATTGCCTGCCTCGGCATCCCTCCTCTTCCCACCCCACCTCGGTATGTGACAGGATGCACCCGGGTGTTTGCTCGGCGGTTGTATTCTCTCTGGTCCTTCCCTTGGGAAAACCAACAGATGGTAATCATGTGGCGTCTTGCAGCTGATGGGGTCAGTGGAGCGTCATCTTGGGTTCGGTTTTGTTGTCCTTCTTGTCCTGATGCGCCTCCAGACTGTGATGGCCGCATGCACAGTTTTTGGCGGAGCCCCCTCTTCAAGGGGGCGGGAGCCCCCATGTGTGCCCATTTATCCGTTTGTCCGACCGAAAAAAGTAAAATTGAAGCCCAACACGTCAGCCAACGGTCGCGTAACTAACTCGCTTCGGTCAGCTCCATCGTTGCCACCTTTCATTCCGTTGCCAACACACTCCGCCAATTTTCCGCGTCGCTTGCGACACTGCATAGGACTTGTTGGACTTGCCTTGTGGCTGTTGCGGTTCGAGACACAATCTAGACCACCCTGCTTGCCTCTACCACTGTACCACTCCAATAGGCCAGCCTCTGGTTGTGCTACCCCCCACCACCACCCCACCCCACCCCCCACCCCCCACCCCCCCCGCTCTTTCTCGACCATTAATCTGGAGGTGTGGGCTGTTGTCTGCCTTGCTGCTCTGTCAGCCACGGATCATGGTCGACAGCAAGGGTGGAGGCTGTCCTATGCTGCCTCTAATCAGGCACTTGTTAACCCACGTTAACGCACCCTCAATAAGGTGTAAGGACTCACAAAGCCGCACGAGGTGGAGGCCTGCCCCATCTCTGTCCGGGCTGGAACCCTCGCTGTGTCTGATTTGGGCCCGCATCGCTGACTCTGTAGCCATTAGGGCGCCCCCGGCTGACTGAGAGGACACTGTGGACTCTTCTCACCCCTTCATCAGCCATGGAGGAGCCAGGGTCAAAATGGATTCTCCTCCTCACACTTTTCTGCATGAAGATGCCCCACTCATACAGGATCCTACCCCTCCCCCTGACCACCCTTCACCACCTAGGCTCTTCACTGCCCTCCCCCCCATGGATACACTGGTACCCTCCCCAACTCACATGCACCAGCTAGGTAGCCAACTGATTTTGCCAGAAGCTTGTTTATACGATTAAGCTGCTACCTTTTTGCTAGTCCTTCCCTGTATGCGCCTGCATGCATGTCTTTTTTTGCTCCTCTTTTCTGGGTGCCATGCATTGGGGCGCTCTCGGGTTTCTTACATCACAGGACACCCTATTGTGTAGTTCCTTGGCATGGCGCTTCATGCCGTTCTTGGTCCCCCCCTTCTCCTTTCCGCCTCCCTTTTTGGTGGTCCAGCACTCCAGCTGTGCTTAGTTTGTTGGTTTCGTTTCTCTAGTTTGAGCTCTTGCTTGTGGCTTCTGGTGTACGGGCAGGGCTTTGTTGGCTGCAGAAACTACCAGATGCTTTTAGCCAACAGGTCTGCCCTATGTGGTGGATTCTCTCGTCACTGTTGTGTGTTCCTGCTTGCTGAGTCTTGCTCCGTGGGTTTCTGGACTCATTTTTTTAGTCTGGACTCCCTCTTTTCTTCATGGGGTGCCTATGGTTGTTATCCTAAGCCCTTTATTGGGGATATGTGCATGCAAGTAAGATGAGTCCAGCATATACCCACCACCATGTGAGAAGCACCACCTCCATGCTGCATGCTGCATCCTTCCATGCAATGCTGCATCGTGCGTGCTAATGGGGGCCAACCAACCGCTGTTTAGCGCCGAAGATCCAACCTAGGTGCCACGTGGGTGCACCCCGCAAAAACGTCTGGGCCTGAAAAATGTGACGTCCGAGCCTGAGCTCCTGCCAATAGTGCCGGTCAAGCTGGCAATGGTAGCATGATGCAGCACTCACCTCCTGCCAATAGTGCCGGTCAAGCTGGCAATGGTAGCATGATGCAGCACTCAGCTCCTGCCAATAGTGCCGGTCAAGCTGGCAATGGTAGCATGATGCAGCACTCAGGTCCTGCCAACAGTGCCGGTCAAGCTGGCGATGGTAGCATGATGCAGCACTCACCTCCTGCCAATAGTGCCGGTCAAGCTGGCAATGGTAGCATGATGCAGCACTCAGGTCCTGCCAACAGTGCCGGTCAAGCTGGCGATGGTAGCATGATGCAGCACTCAGCTCCTGCCAATAGTGCCGGTCAAGCTGGCGATGGTAGCATGATGCAGCACTCAGCTCCTGCCAATAGTGCCGGTCAAGCTGGCGATGGTAGCATGATGCAGCACTCAGCTCCTGCCAATAGTGCTGGTCAAGCTGGCGATGGTAGCATGATGCAGCACTCAGCTCCTGCCAATAGTGCCGGTCAAGCTGGCGATGGTAGCATGATGCAGCACTCAGCTCCTGCCAATAGTGCTGGTCAAGCTGGCGATGGTAGCATGATGCAGCACTCAGCTCCTGCCAACAGTGCCGGTCAAGTTGACGACGATGGAATGATGCTACACTCTGCTCCTGCCAAGATGGGCAGTCGAACCCGCGGCGGGGGGAACAGCGAGACGGCTGATGAGGAGCCCACCGAGATGCTACAATGTGCCATTCAAAGTGTCTTCGACCCATCAGGGGTGCCAAAGGAGCATGAAGACATGAAGTTATGCACAGACTTCACAAGTCAAGCCAGCAACGATTGCGGGGCGTATGGTGATATGAGTATATGACAGATGAGGAGCTCATTGAGTTCGTCCGACTTGTCAGAAGTACGTACCGGATATCTGAGGTTTCAAGGGGGCACAAAGTGTTCCTCAGAATTCCAGACGCAGACCCAGATGACTTGGGTCCTGGCGCCGAGGCCACGTTGAGGAGTGAGGTTAAAGCTCAATTACCGGGCTATACTGTGACTGAGATCACGTTTCAACGTGGGAGCCTGTTGGTTGGGATTAGAGTATCCAGTCCAGGGGACGCTGAGTCACAAGGTAGTGCTGATTCAAGTCCGCAGAGTCTCAAGGAATTCAGCAACAATAAATGGCTATCCTGGCTTGGACTGTCTGCGGACATGGGTATGTCCAGCAAAGTGGACGTCCCCACTGACCGCCGAGTGAAATGGTTCGATGGCTTTCCATTGGCTGCAACTGTCCTCAATTTTGAGCAGAACTTTGCCACTGTGACCTTCCCCCTCAAGTGCTCCCAATCCCCCCAGGATGTTGCCTTCAAGGCAAGCCTTGGAGCTTGTGTCTTGGAGTGCAATGTCCTTGTCAGTCCAAGTGATGAGGGCAAGCCAAACATATGCCCCGGTGCCAAGCAGAGCTACATCAATCTCCAAGTGAGGCTCCCTGCAGACGCCCTGTGTGGCTCTCCATGCAACTTGCTGACAGTGAACGTACAGAGCCTTACAGATCACATCATTATCGGTGACAGAACGGTGGTGCTGTTCCTCGATGATTTGACTGACATGGAGTCTGACCTGTGCACCCTGCTCCCCCTGCACTTTAGTGGTGATGAGTCCCATGGCCTCATGTTTGATTCACAGAAAGAATACTCGGGTGCTAATATTGCGTATGTGGTGGGTTGGTGGTTACAGACCATGAACATTGAGCATCAGCGTGGAGGTGGCAAAAAAGAACTGAAGGCAGCGGACTCAGAGCCAGGATACTACTTCTTGCCGAATTGGTCAGCGCCTAAAGCGCACAAACGTCAAATTGGTCAGCGCTTTTTAGTGCAAAAAGCGCAAAAACTGCGCGCTGCGCCCACAGGGGGTTGAAAAAACTGTGCGAAACGCGCAGAGGGGCTCAAAAAGGCAGCGCGGCACCGCGCTGCCGCGGGCGCTTTGTAGTACCCTGCTCAGAGCTGCTCGACAGAATGTGGAGAGCGGGAAACCATCTTCTGCTGCATTTGGTTGTAAATGGATGCGTGTCTGCAGCCAGGCATGAAGTTCATGTGCTTCTCAATTCCCCAGAGCTGGGCCCCTTTGTCCGTCATGGGGTGGAGAGGGAGGGATCAGACTGCACCGGCAGGTTCTATGGCTACTTTGGTGGAGATGTAAACCCTCGGGGGCGCAGCATGTTACACCTGGCCGTTTTGAGCGGTTGCTATGCCATGGTGGATGAGGTGCTATGCTGGACTCAGGCCTACCTGCTTCATAGCCTGGGGGTAGTCCATAACCAATTTGGAATGACACCCTTGCACTTTGCTGTGCTCATCAATGAGGGAGAAATGGCAGCCTACTTGTTGCAAAAGAGGTGTCCCGTGCTGTTGCGAGCTTGGGACCTCAGTGGTGGGCGTGCTGGATCCCCCGAGCGATTCAGCCAGAGGATGGCCGGGATCCGTCAAGAAACTGGCAGTGCGGTTGTTGCACAAGAAAGCACCCACCCACCACACACATCCCTTCCCTCCCCCTCCCCCTCCCCCTCCCCCTCCTTCTCCCCCTCCCCCTCCCCCTCTCACCACATCCAAGCAGGCACCCACAACACCCACCCACCTGTATGGTTCAGCCTGGTGAACCGCCTCTGGGCAAGCCTGGAGCCCTGGCCTTGTACTGAGCAGCAGAACAAATTCATAATTTACAAGTTGGAGCAGATGTCCACGCCCCTGATGACAGCCAGTGCTATGCACAGCATCAGCATGCTGTCTTTTGCCCGAAAGGGAGGGCTCGGTCTCTTATCCCTGCATGCTGTTCTAACAATATGCTTCTTCACTGTTCCAATCGCCCGTTTGGTGTACAAGAGAGACTACTTAGCAGCGGAGACGCTCATCCTCGCATGGTCGCTCTGGCAAAAGGTAATTTTCCATCACCTGCATCTCACAGACAGCACAAGCATCCTCTGCACAGTCATGCATGTCCTTCGGCCATTCCGAGCAGTGCTTGAGCCTATTCGCTTCCAGACCTCCTAGTCACCCTACTCCTGGATTGCATCTTACGGAGTGGCAACACAGTCTACTGGATCCTATTTTGGCACGTTTTGAGTCTTACCACGGCTGTTGTTGTAGAGATTCGACACAGAAAGCGGTTTCTGGCCCTGGAGAAGTCTCAATGAGGATCATGCACAGCATTCATGTGGCACGTTCGAACTACAAACGTGGGGGGCCTTCGGAACCTCTGTCGCTGTAGATGTTCGACACAAAAAGCGGCTCTTGGCCTTCACTTGGAGAAGTCTCAATGAAGATCATGCACGGTATTCATGTTGCACCTTTTAACTGCAAATTGTGGGGGTCTTGGGCACCCTTTTCTGCGCCCCTACGCCACCCTTCTCACTCATAATGCACCCTTGTAAGCCAAGTAAAAGGGTGCTGAAGAAAATTAACAATGTTTGAGTCTACTGCCGAAAAGTAATGATAACGCCTGGAGGGGCGTGGTATTAAGGGAGCACTGTTTTGCGGGGGTAGGGAACGAGCTGCTACTTTACCTGGACAAAGCTACCATGGCAGTTGACAGCAACTGCGAACACTTACACGCACCCGTGGGGGTCAGAAATTGAAATTGAAATTGTTACATCCGAGTAATGCGCCACTCTCAGGACGTGAGGTTAAGGACACCACTGCGTAAGCCAGAGCTAGCAGTAGTCACCAGGGGTCAGAATACCTCCTGCCAACTATCACTTACACACACCCGTGGGGGTCAGAATACCTCCTGCCAACTATCGCTGTAGAGAAGCAACACAGAAAGCTCAATCACGTCCATGGCTGAAAGGCCCCCCCCCCACACACACTTTTTAACAGCATGGGAGCACACGCACCTTGATCACGTCCATGACTACAAAGACCCCCCACACACACACTTTTTAACAGCATGGGAGCACACGCACCTTGATCACGTCCATGGCTACAAAGGCCCCACACACACACACTTGTTAACAGCATGGGAGCACACGCACCTTGATCACGTCCATGGCTACAAAGGCCCCCCCCACACACGCTTTTTAACAGCATGGGAGCACACGCACCTTGATCACGTCCATGGCTACAAAGGCCCCCCACACACACGCTTGTTAACAGCATAAGAGCACATCAATGCACGTAGATCACGTCCATGGCTGCTAAGGCCAATCTCATTCATGATTGTGTTCTTAGAAGCATTGAAACATCTACTACATCACCAACTTTTCAGGGTATTCTTACTCAGTTTGAAATATCTTATGTCATTTATAGTTGTAGCACGAAGTCAGAGCCTCCATCGGGAAAACGATTGTGTGGGGCTCAGTTCGTCAGTGTGTTTTTCGTTTTAGTCCCTCCTGTCATGGTTGGGCAAGTCCCTCCACACTTGAGCTGCGCAGGGTCCAGGGGCAGCGCGTCGCAATGGACCACTTGATTTGCCGAAGGCCAATATAGTAATAGTACTGTCTCACTATTGTCAGAAATGCCCCCCCCCCCCCCCCCCCCTCCTCTGCGACTCCATGCTCTGCGGGGTTCAGGGGGCAGCGCGTCGCATTGAGCTGTTGCTGGCTGAAAACCAACTTGATGGATTCTCATTGTTAGGCATTAACTTGAACTTGAACTTGGTTACATATCTTAAGCCAGCAATTTGGCAGCTCACCGTCTTCGGCATTGGAAATGATTATTACAAGGAAAATGTAAACGAGAAACGAGGGGGGGGGGGGGGGGGGGGGGGCTTGTTGAGAGGATGACGAATCTGGTATTATTTATTTATTTGGCCCAGTAGGAAAAAAAGTTGTGGGCCTCCAAAGTTGGGGTGGGTGGGTGGGTGGTAGAAGTGGACAAAAGTATTAGGACATATATTTGTCTATCTCACACTCCCTACACTTGATGTAAATAAGAATACCAACCCATGTTAACTATATTTGGGTCATTCAGGGGCTTTTTAGAGATCTGCTTTGATGGACATATGTGTGTGCCTTTTGCTAGGTGGGCCCTGCAGTTTTTCTGCCATTTCCTCGTGGCATAACAGGTGTTTCCACATATTATTTTTTCCCACTTATGGAAGAGTACTGTGTTCCCACCCCTTTAGTACCTAAGTTACTTTCTATGTCAGGCCTTTCTGATCCAAAGTCCACAATTATTTAGAGGTTGGGCCTTGAGAGTTCACAACACCTACCCCCTGACACGCACTATGTGGCCAATCACACACAATGTCACCAACAAACCAAGGAAGTGGGGAGGCACAACTGAGCAACGCATGAGAATACAAGAAGGCCCCACCCTACATGAAAAACAATAGCCAAGGAAAACAAACCAGATATTGTTTTCCCCCCAGATTTAAAAGTTGCAAACCCTGAAAAATAGTACAACACCTAGTTTACAGACCGCTCACATACAGGCAAGCCCTTAAGCACCAAAGCTATAAATAGGCTTCCTCTACTCGGACCTAGAGGCCTCAGCCCCAGGGTATTAGTGACAAGGAGATAGAGGCATTCAATGTGCAGAAAATGGTTGTTTGGTTACTTATGGCCGCGCGTATGATTACTTTTGTTCACCTCTAGTGGTGAGAGAAAAAACTGGAATTTAAGAAAAAATAGGTACTTTTCACAAGGGGCGGGGCAAAAAAAAGTGCAAGACCCCATCCCCAAAAAGTGCTGAGGCACCCTTCTGCAGACCCCCCCCCCCCACACACACACCCACCCCACCCCACCCCCCCGGCTCCGGAACCCACTTTACAGTCACTATCTCAGCCACCACTATGTGTAATGGTGTCTAGTTAGGCTAATTTTACAGGGTTTTCAAAGGCCTCTCCATTGAGGTTGGTCTAGAGACCATTGGGAATGTTTGAAACATAGAAAATCATCATCATCAATCAGGCCAGGATCTCGTCATCAATGTTACATTGTTTGGTGGGGCTTGTGGGTCAGGGCCCCTTGGCCCCTAATGTGCCCACTTTCAATATTCTTCAATAATCAGGCCAGGTTCAGGCCTTCAATAATCAGTTTTTCAATCCAAGCTTCAATCAGGCATTAAATAATCAGCCAAGCACGCAAGAGGATTCTGATGGCGCTTTAAGTTTCCGTGGTCGCGACTAAGCAATTGTTTACCGCACTTGTCGCATGTTGACCCCTTTGATTGTAGGTCCATCGAATAACATCAACTAGCACTAGTCAGTGAAGTCACCATAACGAAAACAGACGCACAGTGACGGGAAGGGGAAAATAAGAATGAGGTCTCACTCTGTACATCGTTGTACAAGTGTTGGTAAGGGCGTTGTGTCACGTGTGTGGAGAGAGAGAGAGAGAGAGAGAGAGAGAGAGAGAGAGAGAGAGAGAGAGAGAGTCCCTGGATCCCCCCCCCCCCCCCCCCCCCCCACCACCACCACCACCACCACCACCACCAAGCCACACACGCACACCACACAAACACACGTGCCCTGGGCAAAATATGTGGTGGGTCTCTCCACCAATAGCATTTTTGTACAGGTTTTTAGTAGATGAACATCCGGAGGAGAGCGATAGGTAGTTTTCGTCCCCTCCGTCCACCTACCAAATTTGAGGTGAAGCAAAATTTCGATGAAATCCACTACAGATGAGGGGATAAAAGCCCGCCCGGAATCTTTGGGTTTCCAGCCCACCGCCGCCCACCGCGGGCGCCCAGTGTCGTACCTCGCCCCTGGCCTGGTTTGGACACACAGGTACACCAGGCCCACCAGGACCCCCTGAGCTACACAGCTACACAGTCCTCGGGCCTCGGGACATAAATGGAAACCGCAATCAGTATAGATGTCGACAGCTGCAGTGTCTCCAAGATGCTTCAATCCCCTGTTTCGATCTGTCGATGTCCCAAGTGAAACCGGGTGCAGCCAGCGATCGGCGCCTTGCCTTGGGGAAGAGCTCCTTCAGAGACCAAGCTTCCTGCCAGCGCTGCTGAAGACGGCGATAGTCCAAACCTCGAGGTCGAAATGGAACCCCAGAGCCTAGAAGACGTTGGATTGGAAATAGGAAACCGAATTGAGGTGCGGCAATAGAGCAAGACCCGTCAGTTTCAGACATACAGAGTCGTCGAGGTTGAACACCAGGGTTGATAGAACAAGCGGGGATATGAATAATTCAGGCTATGGATTCAGGAATAATAATTGTTACCCGCCTTCAGTGTGCGCATCGTTCAGCGGAGGATGCCTAAAATAGTCTGCGCATGCGATTCATGTAAGGAATCCGAGGCTTCCTAGGACGCTCTCATCTGGTTTGCGAATACCCTTCCCCATTCGATGGTCCAACAATAACCCACCGGAACCATATCGCATGTGCATTGCATTTGTTTGCCTTGTACCAGATGGTAGCATCATATCGAATACCCTTCCTATTCGATGGGCCAACAATGAACCACTGGAACCTTAACGCATGTGCAGTGCATTTGTTTGCCTTCTACCAGATGTTTGCATCATATCACTGCGATTGTGATTCTCCCCCGTGCAGGTGAAGTGGGAAATTGAGATAGACGACGGACAAACAGAAAGCAAGGTGGGTCAGGAATGTGTCAGTGGGTGGGGTGAGTCAGGAATGAGTCAGAGTGGGTGGGTAGTCAGGAGTATTTCGTGTGATCCGCTCTCTTCATCCAAACCTAAAGCAACCTAGGCACCTGGAAGCTGATATCGTCAGCTTTCCAGTTCTGCTGGAATTGTTGGGTTTGGCCCAGTGGCAGTCTCAGGGAGCTGCCTAGAAGCTGTTGCTGATAGCTGGAAAGAAAAACACTATGATCATGGATGTGTCAGATGGGTGTGCAAGGCAGGTAAGGTTGACTAACTGCTCAGGAAGGAGTCACTGCATTATGTGTGTTACCTGGGCGAGTGGAGCAATTCAGGGTGAGTAACTGCTTAGCTATTATATTCGTCGCCAGCTTCTAGGCAGTTCCCCAACTGGCTATTCCACCAAACACGGCGCAACCCAGCGCACCCTGAAGCTGACACAGTCAGCTGTCTAGAACTGCTAAAATAGTTTGGTGTAGCCCAGTGGCTGGCTCAGGGGGCTGCCTAGAAGCCGCTTTGAAAAGCGGACAAGATTAGCCCTGAGTCACTGCTGTCATTAATCATGATTTAATCGGAGTTCATCAATGTGCTGCTCATGGAATTTCTATTCCGCTATGATCAGCAGCTTCTAGTTACCTCTCCTGACATGCTATTCAGCTAAACCTAATGCGACCTACTGCACCTTGAAGCTGTTACAATCAGCTGTCCAGAAGTGCTGATATTGTTGGGTGTAGCACAGTGGCTGGCTTAGAGAGCTGCATAGAAGCTACTGAGAAAAATCTGAAAATAACAGCCCTATTGCTGCACACTGTTATTTTAATTAAACTTTGGCTACATGTAGCAGCTTCTTTGCAGCTCCCCTGGCTAAGCAGTCAAACGATAAGCAACCTAGTGCACGTGGAAGCTGCCAGCTTCCCAGCACTTCTGAAATCAAAGGGCTTACCCAATGGCTGGCTCGGGAAGCTACCTAGAAGCTGCTGCTCCTAGCCTAAAATTAAAAACATTGGCGCTGCTTGGGTCTATGATTGATTGATTGATTGATTGATTGATTGATTGATTGATTGATTGATTGATTGGGTCTGTGATTGATTGATCGATTGATTGATAGATTGATTGATTGATTGATTGATTGGGTCTGTGATTAATTGATTGATTGATTGATTGATTGATTGATTGATTGATTAGGTGTGTTATTGGTTGTTTGGGTCTGTGATTGATCGATTGATTGGGTCTTTGATTGATTGATCGATTGATTGATTGATTGGTTGATCCATTGATTGATTGATTGATTGATTGGCTGGGTCTGTGATTGATTGGGTCTGATTGATTGATTGATTGATTGAATGATTGATTAGGTGTGTGATTGGTTGTTTGGGTCTGTGATTGATCGATTGATTGGGTCTTTGATTGATTGATCGATTGATTGATTGATTGGTTGATCCATTGATTGATTGATTGACTGACTGGGTCTGTGATTTATTGGGTCTGATTGATTGATTGAATGATTGGTTGGGTCTGTGATGGGTTGATTGATTGATTGGGTTCGTGATCGATTGATTGGGTCTGTGATTGATTGACTGATTGATTGATTGATCGATTGATTGGGTCTTTGATTGGTTGATTGATTGATTGATCGATTGATTGGGTCTGTGATTGGTTGATTGATTGATTGATTGATCGATTGATTGGGTCTGTGATCGGTTGATTGATTGATTGATTTATTGATCGATTGATTGGGTCTGTGATTGGTTGATTGATTTATTGGGTATGTGATTGATTGATTGGTTGAGTCTGCAATCGATTGATTGATTGATTGATATATTGATTGGGTCTATAATTGGTTGATTGATTTATTGGGTATGTGATTGATTGATTGGTTGAGTCTGCAATTGATTGATTGATTGATTGAGTTGCTGCTCAGAAACGTGTCACTTTATTTGGCCCTTGGCTCTGGCCGTAGCACAGAGTCGGGGCATGGATCTTGGAGATGGCTGGAGTGCAGAGACAGGATATGAACCTTGGAGCTGGCCGGAGTACAGAGACAGGGTAAAGTGAGAACATGATGACGTGGCTTAATCCAGCATTCCCTACAATCGTTCCCCGAGGGCCATTTCTGGCTAATATAGCAAGACCCCTTCAGCGACGGAATGGCGAGGCGCCGTCGGAACAAGTTCTATGCAGCGTCGCAAGCGACGTTAAAAATTGGCGGAGTGTGTTTGCGACGGACCGACAGGTGGCAACGGAAGCAACTTACGAAACCGTTGGCTGACGAGTCGCGCACTGCTTTTTTTTTGCGCTTTGGCTCGAAAAAAAGTGAAAAAAGTGTAACTTTTTTGCCCTATTTTTGTCTATTTGGGGCATGTTGAGGCCACTATTTGGAGGTGCTTAGTCAACTGGCACATAAATGTGTTTTGCGGTACTTCACCACGAAGCTGTCGACTGAAGGTTTATAAAAAAAATCTTGTGCCGGTTGGCTGCGCACCGGCTTAGAGACATGCCAAAACGTGTAACCAGATGTGGCGCTAGCTTAACCCCCTTGAGTCAAGCAATATTTCTTTTTTGCGCTACCCGTAGCAGCTTCCACCCAGCTCCATAAGCCAGTGACTGAGTCGGGCCCAAAGCTTTCAGCTGTGTTTGAATACCTGTCATATCAGCTTACATGCAAACCAGCTAGCTTCAGGTTTGGCTCAAGGACTGGCTAAGGGAGCTGCCTAGAAGCTGCGATGCGTAGCACAAACAAGAAGCAGTGGAGTCAAGCTTCGTTTCGGGGGGGCAGTCGGACATACGGACAAATGGGTAACCCTGGGGGTCGCCATCCCCGCCCCCTTCAAGAGGGGGCGCCGCCAAAAAAACAGCGCTCGCTACTCCCCCTTGCAGATGTAGAGGTCTGTTTTTTTGATCACAATCCTCTTCTTCCCCCATTGCCTCGTAGAGGTGGGGTGCGCTGGTGAAGGGCTGTGCCAGGCCAGAGGAAGCTAGTCCCAGTCATGAGCCTACTGCAGCAATTTCTGTCCCTCTTTCCACTGTCACAGCCAATCTCAGGCTCACACCTCCCCCTTGCAGACGTAGAGGTCTAGTTGTTTCTCACACTCCTCTTCTTCCCCCCTCGCCTCGCAGTGGTGGGGTGCGCTGGTGAAGGGCCGTGCTAGGCCAGAGGAGGCTAGTCCCAGTCATGAGCCTGCAGCAGCACTGCCTGTCCCTCCTGACACTGACACAGCCAATCCCACAGCCACTGGAGGCACTGAGCATGATGGCCTTGGGACCTCAACTGCCGACGCCTCTGCACCTGGCTCTCCTCCCCCGGCTCCAGGAGACCGCTTGCAATTCGAAATCGAGTACGACGCGTATGCCGGGTTTGATGAGGAGCTCGCAGTTGTGGAGTTCATCACCAGGAGAACACTTTTAGATCCTGAGAATGGCCAGGAAATGTTCTGGCGCAAAGATGGTGATACATGGGAGGAAGACGATGATGATGATGCGGATGATGATGGGGAGTTTGAGGATGAGGACGATGATGAGGATGGGGCGGGGGAGTTTGATAGGGATATCGCCCCCGTTAGGGCTGTAACAGAAGCTGAACTCTCTAGGATGACTGTTGAGTACACCCTCGAGGTTTCACTCCTGATAATGTAGAAATGATTATCTATTGTGAACTGTGCCTTAAGATTGAATAAATAAATAAATGGTACGCCTCGAGGCGTGAGGTCGAGGGGGCGAGCCCACTAGGATGGCTGTTGAGTACACCCTTGAGGTATCCCTCCTGATAATCTGGAAATGATTATCTATTGTGAATGGTGAACTGTGCCTGAAGATTGAATTTATGAATAATTAAATTAATAGTGCGCCTCGAGGCGTGAGGTCGAGGGGGTGAGCCCACTAGGATGGCCGTTGAGTACACCCTTGAGGTATCACTCCTGATAATGTAGAAATGATTATCTATTACCAATGGTGAACTGTGCCTAAAGATTGAATTGATGAATAAATAAATAGTACGCCTCGAGGCGTGAGAACGAGGGGACGAGCCCACTAGGATGGCCGTTGAGTACACCCTTGAGGTATCCCTCATGAAATGTAGAAATGATTATCTATTACAAATGGTGAACTGTGCCTAAAGATTGAATTGATGAATTAATAAATAAATAGTACGCCTCGAGGCGTGAGGTCGAGGGGGCGAGCACACTAGGATGGCCAGTGAGTACACCCTTGAGGTATCCCTCCTGATAATGTAGAAATGATTATATATTGTGAATGGTGAACTGTGCCTAAAAATGAATTGATGAATGATTTAATATATAGTACGCCTTGAGGCGTGAAGTTGAGGGGCCCAGCCCGCTTGCTTGCACTGGGGCCAACCACCAAAAGTGATTGATGGTCTACTGTGGACTGTTAGCCCCTTTCAGTGATATACAATGGTCTAGTGGTAGACCAGATTGCTTGAGGATGATGAGTCGGGGGTTCGACTCCCCCTTTGGTCGCTCTTGGCGTTGCAGGTCGTTGTCAACTGCGATGGTAGCTTGTCCAGTTGAGGTAGGAGACCGCTCCCCACCCACGTACGATGGGCTCCCTTAAAACCACGCCCCACCTGGCGTTATCATCACCTTTGGTGTGAAAGGATGATCCTGCACAGTTGCCTTGGTTCATCAATGATTGTATGAAGAGGCTGAATATAATTTGTTTTTTGGCGGAGCCACCCCTTCTGGAGGTTGGGAGCCCCCCGGGTTACCTGTTGTCCGTTTGTGCGTCCATCCGACCGCCCCAAAAATTGAAGCCTGACACGTCAGCCAACTGTCTCACAACTAACTGGCTTCGGTTAGCTCCATCGTTGCCACCTGTCGCTCTGTTGCCAACACACTCCGCCAATTTTCCGCGTCGCTTGTGACGCTGCATTTGACTTGTTATATGAAGGATGCTTTAAATGTTGTTGCTACTACCAAAGACGGCGAGCAGCGGCTCTGACATCATTCAATTTGCATGTGTAATAGTTGTATGCCGGCAGGCAGGCACACCTTTCTGGTCAAACGTTTTTGCTCACTCGCCGATGCTCTCAAGGGCAACACGCTCACCATAGCGGCAGCAGCATTGAGGGTGGTGGGCGTGAATTTTGGCGGAGCCCCCTCTTCAAGGGGCGAGAGCCCCTACGGTTACCAGTGTTTTTCCCAAGGTTTTGGCCATAAACATTAAGTATATGGCAGCCCGATTCCCAGGTGTAGACTTTTGTGGGACAGAAACATTAAGTATATGGCAGTCCGATGCCCAGGTGTAGACTTTGGCGGACGGAAACATTAAGTATATGGCAGCGCGATGCCCAGGTGTAAATTTGGAAATCCATAAACATGAAGTATCTGAAACGCGCGATTTTGCTTACAGATGGTTAACAAAGTTTCAAGCCGTATAAATATCTGGTTGCCCTATAAACTATTCCGGTCGATAACCCTAGTTGCGATTTTGAGACAAATCATGGCAACCTATACTAATAGCCCTTGTGGAATGTACTACCACTGAAAACCATGGTAACAAATTCTAGTAGCATCCAGGAGGATGACAAGAGCCATAGAAAGTCTGGCACGGTCCATGTCAGGGTATCGGGAAGTTGTTAGGGGATCACGTGATCTATCGATACCCCCGAGTCCGGTGCCATTCTAAGGACTTCAGGGCAGGGTGCCCCCCCCCCCCTCTCGGCCCCATATGAACTTTTTCCTAACTTTTTTCTTACTGCTCCATTTCGCCTCTGGATAAGTGCAACGACTTCGTCTCGATGCAAGCGTGCTGATTCCATGGTTTTCAGACACCTGCCATGTAATTCAAGATCAAGTTCGAGTTCGAATTCAAGTTCGAAACCTTGTGTCACCTGTGACCTCCTGCTTATCCTGGTTCGAGTTCGGCATGGATAGTTGGATACATCCAATATAACTGCAGAGTCGAATGCGACCATTGAAGAGACTATTCGCGACGAAAGTCCGTCCAAGAGGCAGCATGTGGACCTGACTGATGGCCGCCTGGACGAGGTCGACGACACATGTCCTGTTTGTGCTCGGTCGACAACTGGATTCGCGAGGCCGCAACAGTTCGAGCAGCACAAGAAGTTCTGCCGAGGTACTGCCGAGGTACCGAAAATCTCTGCATGTCAGTGTGGGAAGGTCTGGATAGCTGCTGATGATTTTGAGAGGCACAGAGCATCTTGCTTTGTGTACAAAGCCCTTGAACCCCTTCCTGGACAGCTGAAAATCAGCCACTTCTTTGGAGTCAAAAATGCCCAGCCACAGCCACAGCTGTAGCCCCTTGATGGAGATGATGCGACTGCAAGTGCTAAGCCCCAAACACAGCCCCTTGATGGAGATGATGCAATTTCAAATGCTGAGCCCGAGCGAACTATTTGCCAAGGTTGGAAGGCTGTGGAGTGGCCTCAACCTTTCTGTAAGAGCTACCCCTTCCAGGTTCACCATCCTACCGAGGCCCATCGTGTAACCCAGGTGTCTTGGAGTGCTACTACAAAGGGTTTCTTGGTCTCAGATGCTTGCAAACTGTACTACTTGCCCGGGGATGCCTTGTGCTACAGCCAGCTACAGACAGCAGCTTCTAGGCAGCTCTCCTGGCTGGCAATTCAGCCCAAACAAAAGCGAGCTGGCCCACCTTAAAGCTGACATAATGATGGTGGGCGCAGGTGGGCGTTGCATTTAGACCTTTTGGTGGGCTTCATGTTGCAAGCCCATGCAGTTTCCATGCCAATACTGGACAAGTTAGTTATAAAGTATCTTGAAGGAAGGAAAGGAACCATAAGAAAAGGCTCTAGGAAGCTGAAATATTGAGACATCTAGGTTGCATACTAGAATAATTTGTATTCGTGTTCGGGCCGTGTTAAAAAACATTCCACTAACATTCTCAGGGTTTTAAAAACGCATGGTACTAAAGGAGATGATTTGCCACAACATAGGCTAGGTTTCATCTAAAATGGCAGGGTCAGCCCCCCCCCCCCAACTTTTTGGACGGGGTACCAGATATTTCCTGTTTGTCATCCTCCCGTAGCATCTGTGGAAAATACTGGCAATAAACGTGGTTGTCACAAGATAACTAAAAAAAAAAAAAAAATCTCTGAGAACTTGCTGGCAAGAAATGGGGTGAAGAGGTATGCCTTGCGACTTCTCTTCAGTCCACCACTAGCAGGTGTCTTGACTGCTGGGCTGTCAGCATCATCCATTGCCAAGTCAATGATGTCAAACAAAGGGTGGCCTTGGACGGTTGAAGACAGTGGGGTTGCTGAAGGGGGAGGGGGGAGGCTGATGGAGGGAGGGGGGGTGGTTGAAGGAGGGAGGGGGGAGGCTGAAGGAGGGAGGGGGGAGGCTGATGGAGGGAGGGGGGTGGTTGAAGGAGGGAGGGGGGAGGCTGAAGGAGGGAGGGGGGAGGCTGATGGTGGGAGGGTAACTGAGAGGACATGGTCTCTCGCATACGGGCGGACCTTCACATACCCAGACTGATGACAATAGAAGACAACTTTCACGTCAAGCTCGTTGCGAGGTGAAAGAGGTCTGGCAGCGCCTGGAGAAGGGGGATGGGAGGGGAGGGGGTTAGGCGAATAATTGCGAGCAACCCTCAAGGATCAAATGCACACTAAGTCCGATAATTCAGCAAGCAACGCGAGCTGCTCGCAAGCAAGCGAGCACAAGGGGCGCTCTGGTCGCAGCCACTCAGTAGAATCAAAGGGCTGGAAGTATATCCATGGGAAAGGCAGATAGAGGGCTCACAGCCCAAATCGTAGATCGGGGCCAATAGCATTGATACGATTAGCGATACCGACAGCCCTAGGAACCGGGGCTCAGGCGGGCTCAGGTTATTATTTTGAACTTCGTGGTCGACCTGTGAGCTTTTTGAATTTCGACCGTCCATGTGACCATGTCACCCAGATGCCCACGTCACCAGTTCACCCTGGTGGTGACCTGCGCGATGCTCTAGCAAGGTACCTACAACCCATAAACATTAAGTATCTGGCAGCGCGATGCTCCACTCAAGCATCCGCAAGCCATAAACATTAAGTATATGGCACGCGCGATGCTCCAGCCAGGCATCTGACAGATGGAAACATTAAGTATATGGCACGCGCGATGCTCCACCAAGAGATCTGAAATCCGAAAACATTACCCACACCTGGGAGCGCGATGGACCAATTTAGAAATAAACATTAATTATCGAGTTTGCGCGATAAATCGTTCTTAGGAAAAACACTGTCGGTTACCCATTTGTCCGTTTGTCTGACCGAAAAATTTCTTGCAGCCTATGCACGTGTAAATGGTGTTTCCTGTATTATCCCCTTGTTATACCGATTTCCCCCCAAAAGGATATACAAATATCGTATGATATCGATGAAAATATCGTACGATATTGACAAACCTAATCATCATCCCTTTTCAACTTTTTCATCACACTGTTAAGGGGGTATCATTGAAGTTTCGAAGTCGCTGAAGACTGACCATTAGAAAGCCTATATTACTGTATATATCCTAAAAAAAGGTAATGATAACGCCTGGTGGGGCGTAGTGTTAAGGGAACCCGTCGTACGCGGGTGGGGAGCGGTCTCCTACCTCAACTGGACAAGCTACCATCGCGGTAGACGACGACCTGCAGTATATATCCTATGTTAATGTCTTCCTCCAATCAAACAGAGTCACCCGCAAACTAATGGAGGGGCATCACTCCAGTTGACTAGTTCCCACCCCAAGGAAACCTCCTTCCGACATGGGTACGATACAAGACAGCCGAATCTGCCCCCATCGAACCCTGAGTAGACCCCAACACAGATTCCTTCCGCCAGCGAGGCACTTAGTATCCCGTTCATCTGCAACCGATACGGTTAGTCGGTTGGTTGGTAATCCTCGGTGGTAAGTTGACTGGATGGCCTCAGCCTTCAAATCGACACTGCCCCCGGCACCTGTTCGCAACACATATACGCTACGCCTCGAATAGCAATAACCATGCGATCTGTCAGACCCGTTCTCAACTACCCGCGCCAAATCCGGAGGATGGCCACCTGCCTTGCCCATGCAAAATCCAATCCTTCGGGCCCTCCTCCAGCGCGCGTCAACATATTCGACTTCGCTGCACTGGTGGTATCGGGGGGGCTGCCGGAGGGGGGCGATATACAGGCCCTTTCTCGAGTTTTCACGATCAGTTGTGCTGAGGCAGCTTGTACTGTGGGTACTGAGCTGTCAGAGAAGTACAATATGGAGCAGGACAACAGGTGTGTGTGTGTGTGTGTGTGTGTGTGTGTGTGTGTATGTGTGTGTGTGTGTGTGTGTGTGTGTGTGTGTGTGTGTGTGTGGGGGGTAGGAATGGAAAATGTGTAGTTGTGTATGTACATGTATTTGTCAGTTAGGGTGTGTGTACGTCTATTTACATATGTGCTGTTGTGTGCATGTGCATGTGTGCATGTACGTATGTGTTGATTTGTGTGTTTATGTTTGCATGTGCAAGTCTTTATGTATATATGTGGGCATAATTGCATGGGTGTGCATGGGTGTGCATGTGTGGATGTGCGTGTATACGTGCATATATGCATGTGTGTTTATGTGTGCAGGTGTGTGCATACGTGCAGGTGTGCATATGTGTATGCATATGTGCATACGTGCATATGCGCATACGTGGGTGTATGTGTGCATGTGTGCATACGTGCATCTGTGTGTGTATGTGTGCATACATGCATATGTGCATCCGTGTGTGTATGTGTGCATGTGTGCATGTGTGCATATGTGTGTATGTGTGTATGTGTGTGCATGCATGCATATGTGCATATGTGTTTCCGTGTACATGTGAGTGCATACGTGCATGTGTGTGTATGTGTGCACTTGTGTGCATACATGCATATGTGCATGTGTGGTGCCTGTGTGCCTGCGTGTGTATCCATACATATGTGTGTATGTGTGTGCATGCATATGTGCATAGGTGTTTCCGTTAACATGTGAGTGCATACGTGCATGTGTGTGTATGTGTGCACTTGTGTGCATACATGCATATGTGCATGTGTGGTGCCTGTGTGCCTGCGTGTGTATCCATACATATGTGCATTTGTGTGTCAGTGTACATGTGAGTGCCTACATGCATACTTGCATGTGTGTGTATGTGTGCATGTGCATCTGTACCTCTACCTGTATTTTGCCAGCTCTCGGCACGTAGCTAACTGTTGTACTGCTTCCGTACCCTAACCCTCACCCCAGGCAGCTGCTACTTGTCATCACCAATTGAGTGCTTTAAGATAGATTTTCCAGAACCTAAGCCAACCCTACATCAACCCAAGACAAACCCTAGAAAAACCCTGAACCAACCTTAACCCCTGACAGCTGGTGGTTGTCATCACCATTCCCCTGCTTCAAGAACATACTTGGTTTATTAAAGCTATGTCAAGAAAACCACAAAAATTCATTTTCAGAACCGAAGCCAACCCTACAACAACCCAAGACAAACCCTAGAAAAACCCTGAACCGACCTTAACCCCTGACAGCTGGTGGTTGGCATCACCATTCCCCTGCTTAAAGAACATACTTGGTTTATTAAAGCTATGTCAAGAAAACCACAAAATTTCATTTTCAGAACCGAAGCCAACCCTACATCAACCCTAGACGAACCCTAAACCAACCTTAATCCCAGGAGGCAGGTGGTTGGCACAATGGCACCACCATTCCCCTGCTTCAAGAACATACTTGGTTTATTAAAGCTAAGCGTAGAGAACCACACAATTCTACTTTTCAGAACCAAAGCCAACCCTACAACAACCCTAGACAAAATCAAAACAACCCTAGGCAAAACCTAGAACAACCCTAACCTCAGGCTGCTGGTGGTTGGCACCACCATTCCCCTGCTTCAAGAGCAAACTTGGTTCAATAAAGCTAGGTCAAGAAAACCACACAATTTCATTTTGCGGATCCGAAGCCAACCCTACAACAACCCTAGACAAAACCCAAACAAGCCTTACCCCAGACAGCTGGTGGTTGGCACCACCATTCCCCTGCTTCAAGAGCAAACTTGGTTCAATAAAGCTGGGTCAAGAAAACCACAAAATTTCATTTTCAGAACCGAAGCCAACCCTACAACAACCCTAGACGAACCCTAAACCAACCTTAATCCCAGGAGGCAGGTGGTTGGCACAATGGCACCACCATTCCCCTGCTTCAAGAACATACTTTGTTTATTAAAGCAAAGCATAGAGAACCACACAATTCTATTTTTCAGAACCAAAGCCAACCCTACAACAACCCTAGACAAAACCAAAACAACCCTAGACAAAACCCAAACAAGCCTAACCCCAGACAGCTGGTGGTCGGCACCACCATTCCCCTGCATCAAGAGCAAACTTGGTGTAATAAAGCTAGGTCAAGAAAACCACACAATTTCATTTTGCGGATCCGAAGCCAACCCAACAACAACCCTAGACAAAACCCAAACAAGCCTAACCCCAGACAGCTGGTGGTTGGCACCACCATTCCCCTGCTTCAAGAGCAAACTTAGTTTAATAAAGCTAAGTCATGAAAACCACACCATTTCATTTTTCAAAACCGAAGTCAACCCTACAGCAACCCTAGACAAAACCTAAACCAACCATGATCAAACATCACTAATTGAGTGCTTCAAGAGCAAACTTGATTCAATGAAGGTAGATCAAAAACCACGCAATTTCATTTTTTGGAACAGTAGCCAACCCTACAACAACCCTAGACAAAACTAAAACAACCCTAACCTCAGACAGCTGGTGGTTGGTATCACTGATCGAGTGCTTCAAGAGCAGACTTGGTTTAAAGAAGTTAGGTCTAGAAAACCACACAATTTCATTTTTGGCGGAGCCTCCTCTTTAAGGGGGCGGGAGCCCCCATGTTTACCCATTTGTCTATCCTACCATCCGACCATCCGTCTGACTGCGCTGAAGCCTGATACTTCAGCCAACGGCCTCGCAACTAACTCGCATCAGTTGCCACCTGTCGCTCCCTCGCGATCACTCTCCGCCAATTTTTAGCGTCGCAGGCAACGCTGCATAGAACTTGTTCAGAACCGAAACCAACCCTACAACAACCCTAGGCAACACCTACAACAACCCTAGACAACACCTACAACAACCCTAGACAACACCTACAACAACCCCAGACAACACCTACAACAACCCTAGACAACACCTACAACAACCCTAGACAACACCTACAACAACCCTAGACAACACCTACAACAACCCTAGACAACACCTACAACAACCCTAGACAACACCTACAACAACCCTAGACAACACCTACAACAACCCTAGACAACACCTACAACAACCCTAGACAACACCTACAACAACCCTAGGCAACACCTGTAACAACCCTAGACAACACCTACAACAACCCTAGACAACACCAACAATCCTAGACAACACCTACAACAACCCTAACCTCAGGCAGCTGGTGGTTGTTATCACTAATCGAGTGCTTCAAGAGCAAACTTGGTTTAATAAAGCTAAGTAAAAGAAAAGAATCAGAACCCAAGTTAACCCTACAACAACCCTAGACAAAACTCTAAACCAACTTTCATCACAGGCAGTTGGTGGTTGGTATCACTAATCGAGTGCTTCAAGAGCAAACTTGGTTTAATGAAGCTAGATCAAGAAAACCACAAAATTTCAAGGCTGGAAACAAATCTGTGGTGGACCCTACCGATGGCGGCAAGAAGTGTGATTTCTGCAGATGGACCGAGCTGACAGCAGAGGTGGGTTAGTTAGTTAGTTGGTTGGTTGGTTGCTTGGTTGCTTGGTTAGTTAGTTGGTTGGTTGGACCGTTCTGGTGGACCCTTCTGATGGCGACAAGAAGTGTGATTTCTGCAGATGGACCGAGCTGACAGCAGAGGTGGGTTAGTTGGTTGGTTGCTTAGTTAGTTAGTTGGTTGGTTGGTGGGTTGGTTGGTTGGTGGGTTAGTTGGAAAGTTCTGGTGGACTCTGCCGATGGCGACAAGAAGTGTGATTTCTGCAGATGGACCGAGCTGACAGCAGAGGTGGTTAGTTGGTTGGTTGCTTAGTTAGTTAGTTGGTTGGTTGGTGGGTTGGTTGGTTGGTGGGTTAGTTGGAAAGTTCTGGTGGACTCTGCCGATGGCGACAAGAAGTGTGATTTCTGCAGATGGACCGAGCTGACAGCAGAGGTGGGTTAGTTGGTTGGTTGCTTAGTTAGTTAGTTGGTTGGTTGGTGGGTTGGTTGGTTGGTGGGTTAGTTGGAAAGTTCTGGTGGACTCTGCCGATGGCGACAAGAAGTGTGATTTCTGCAGATGGACCGAGCTGACAGCAGAGGTGGGTTAGTTGGTTGGTTGCTTGGTTGGTTGGTTGGTTGGTTGGTTGGTTGGTTGGTTGGTTAGTTAGTTAGTTGGTGGGTTAGTTGGACGGGCCTGGTGGTTCTGCCGATGGCGGCAATAAGTGTGATTTCTGCAGATGGACCGACCCGATAGCAGAGGTGGGTTAGTTGGTTGGTTAGTTAGTTGGTGGGTTAGTTGGGCGGTCCTGGTGGACTCTGCCGATGGCGGCAAGAAGTGTGATTTCTGCAGATGGACCGACATGACAGCAGAGGTGGGTTATTTAGTTGGTTGGTTGGTTGGTTGGTCAGTTAGTTGGTGGGTTAGTTAGATGGTCCTGGCTGACCCTACCGATGGTGGTAAGAAGTGTGATTTATGCAGATAGACTGAGCTGACAGCAGAGGTGGGTTAGTTAGTTAGGTCGTTTGTTAGATAGTTAGTTGGTGGGTTAGTTAGTTAGCTAGTTAGTTAGATGGTGCGTTAGTTGGGCGGTCGTGGTGGACTTTACTGATGGCAGCAATAAGTTTTATTTCTACAGATGGACCGAGCGGACAGCAGATGTGGTTAGTTAGCCTGGTTGGTCATTACTCTCTCTCCCTCTCCTCCTCTCTCTCTCTCTCTCGAGAGGAGAGAGAGTCGAGAGAGGACGAGCAGC
>JACBWV010000552.1:2668222-2793530 GCA_013435795.1 Chlamydomonas sp. ICE-L | reverse complement strand
ACAGAAACCAACACAGAAACCAACACCCAAACCAACACCTAAACCAACACAGAAACCAACACCTAAACCAACACCTAAACCAACACAGAAACCAACACAGAAACCAACACAGAAACCAAAACAGAAACTAACACAGAAACCAACACCAACACCATCTTGTATGTGGCATTATTGACCACCACCAACACTTGTTACAACAGGTGTCGGGGAATGGTGTATATGTTAGAACAGGTGGGTGAGAACCAAGCAACAAAACCAACACCGAAACCAACATCGAAACCAATACCAAAACCAACACCGAAACCAACACCAACACCTTCTTGTATGTGGCATTATCGACCACCACCACCACCACCACCACCTGCTACAACAGGTGTGGGGGGATGGTGTATATGTTAGAACAGGTGTGTGAGGACCACGCAACAAAACCAACACAGAAACCAACACCAACACCAACTTTAATGCCAACGTAAATATAGCATCAACCATTTTCACCACCACGACCACCTCGGCCATCACCACCACCACCTGTTACGACAGGTTTGTGGGGATGTTCAAGCCTGTGTGTGAGGACCAACCAACAACACCAACGCCAACACAAATATTTTGGACAACTAAATCTGACTAATATTGAACTAATATTAGTTTAATGTTATATAATATTATATAATATTAGTTTTTTTCCCACTAATATTAGTTGCCGATCCCTATAAATATGGCCTCAACCACAACCACCTCGACCACCACTCCCACCACCGCCACCACCATCGTATCTGTGGCATTACTGACCACCACAACCACCATCATTACCTGCATTACACAGTTTGTAGGGGATAGTGCTACATGGCGGGATAGCTGTGCTAAATGATGTATAATTGTGATGGTGGTGTGTGAGTGCAGTTTGTAGCGGTGCGTTGCTTGGTGCCCAGCAGGAATGCCGACTCAGGTTAGAGCTGCATCCCACAGACTCGTGACAAGGTTGGTGTATTGGTCCCAGATAGCCAGACGATTGATAACATTTTATTGCTAGATTAAATGATTCACTGCTAGCACACGAATATGTCAGGGCCCCCGCCCGATTTAAAACTATTGACTTAGCGATATTCAGTTCCTCAATTAGTTTCATCTTTTTAGCCCTTACCTATCCACAGGGTTGCGGCAAGCTCCCTTCAGCTCTATTTGGCCATACTCCTGCGACTGTTAATCATGTTCAGGCACGATGCTTGCAATGAATGAGGCTGAGGACATGTCAAGCCAAGTAGTGGTGAGCGATGCAGTACAAGCTTCAAAGCAGGTGTGTAGAGGATGCACCAAGTGAAATGAATAAACCCTCGCAGAATGAGATACGACCGAAATTAATGCTTTGGTGAAGCTAGACAGAATGCAAACCACCCTGAACCCGAACCCAGACCCAAACAAAACACAAACCTCAACCCCAAACGCACACCCAACCATACTACCAGAATCGTCGCCTATATTTGCAAACCAAGAGACACTGCTTCAATCAAAACAGAAGCGTCATGAATGCGTTCGAAGAGCGATTCGGGAGATGAGGTGAGTCGACATGCCCCCGAAGGGGTTATGTCACACTGGAGGGGGGCGGGGGGGGGGGGGCTAGCATTGGCGCTGTCTAGCCAGCTCCATCAGGCGCGGGGAGGTGAGTGCATGCACAAGGGCGTTATGCCACATTTTTCTTGGGGTAGGGGTGGGGAGGGTGGGGGGAGGGGCTACGCATAGGCAGCTTCCTAGAAAGCAGCCTCATCAGGGGGGGAGCGTAGAGACTGGCGAAGCCACAAGGGTTATGCCACATTTTTTTTGAGAGGGGGGGGGGGTGGAGGGGGGGGGGGGGCCTATGCATGGCGCTTCCATATGACCAGCTCCACTCAGGGAGGGGGACGCTGAGCTCGTTGAATGCATGCACAAGGAGAGTGGCTTTCTTTACATTTGGAGCAGCGGAGGGGAGGAGTTGGGCAGGGGGGGGGGGAGGGGGCGGGGGAGGGGGCCAGAAAGGGGGGGGGGGACGGCAAGGGGGGGGGGGCGGGGTGGCCAGGTGTGGTGGGGGGGGGGGGGGTGGGCTACGCGGAGGGGCGGGGCTAAGCCCATGCACTTTAACTTCTAGCTAGCTACCACTCAGGCAAGAAACTCGCGATCAATCCCAAAGCCTCCGGCTGCCCCTTCTGGAAGAGTGACAAGCCTGTCATGTCAGCCTTCAGACACACTAGGTAGCCCCTTGACGATTGAGGCCACAAGAGACCTGGAAGGGTGGAGCACTGCTTAGAAGCCGCTAAGCCAATGCTCAATGACAACTGGGAGGGAGTGTAATTAGTGTACGTATTGATTCCAGCCCAGGATAGCCCAGTACCCAACACGATGATTTGATAACTTGATCGGTGCAGATAGATAGATAGATAGTAGTAGTTGTTGTAACAGTCCAGCGGGCTAGCAACAAATATGCCACCTTCAGGCGACTTGCTCAAAAACCATGATAGGAAGCGGACTATTTAACGAAAAAAGCACTTAAGTGAACTGACCCCAAATCATATGCATGAATATTAGTGAGTATTCATACAAAATGCACATATGATGTATAGTAACGGTTAACTTAGCCTAATCAGACTGCCCTAGACGATCTGGGCCTGCCGACAGAAGTATGCTACCGTTCCGGCCCGGCACTTTATGGCACCAGGCAAGTGCTTCCTGCCTTTCGACAGACAGCCGTCGCCATTCCGATAGCCATTCGTCGAATGCGTCAATCCTGAGACTAGCCCACGATATACAGAAAGGCCTGCCCCCCGACCTCCCCCCAGCTCCACGCTCGCGCTCTGCCATTGCGATGGCTACGCAACTATCCTGAAATCAGGTGAGTGCATATGCCCAAGTACTACTCAACACGGACTAACAGAAATCTGAAATAAAACACTGCCAACAGCGCTGCACAATACGGCGGCAGATAGATTGGCCGTCTGAGGTCTCTGACATCATTCCGGCGAAACCCGCGTCAATCTTCCCCTAGTTATTTTTGGCGGCGCCCCCCCTTCTGCGGGGGCGCTACGAAAAAGGCCCCGGGGGGTGGTAGGCCGTGCAGTCTTCGGTATATTCAGGCAATTGGACCAACCACCTAAAGCACTTAACTACCAAAAGCAAACCATACCACAACTGAGCACCCAAGACACCCATACAGTATGGCAATGTTTAGTGATTGTGGATGATCCCTCGCAGCCCTGATGAAGACGGTGGTGGCCTGGATGCCTGGGATACGTGGATGACCGGGATTGGCAGGACCAGTCTTAGAGCCGCTATATCTAGGCAAATGGACCAATACCAACCCCCCCCGGCAAGCTCTAATAATCACGCGATAAAGCACTAGACAAACCTGAAGACACACAAAGCCAACCTCCCCAAGCACCTCTTTAACAATATTTAGTATCGATCCTCGCAGATTGAGACGGTTGGAAAGTGGGAGATTCGTGCGAATTTACGCTAATGCAATGTACCTTACTTAAGCAGCCTCGTAACACACAAGCGACCTACCCAAAGCACCCACGCATCCTCACACCAATGTTTGTTGTTGACCCTCGCAGATTGAGAAGGTGGTGGGCGATGCTGGTGCTACAAGTGGCAAGATGAGCAAGGACGACTTCTATGACTGCATGTTAGGTCCAGGAGGGTAAGTTCTATTACATTACATCACATCACATTGCAATACATTATATGGCCATAGAAAGCCCATATTTGACAAGATAATCATCAGCAGCAGCAGCAGCACATAATCATCAGCATCAAACAAACCAAATCAGACCAAATTTCTTTTATGATTGCATGTTGGGTCCAGGAAGGTACATTACATTACATTGCCATAGAAAGCCCATATTTGACCTAAAATCATTATCATCATCATCATCATCATCTTCACTAATCATCATCAGCAGCAGCAGCAGCAGCAGCACGTAATCATCAGCAGCAGCGGCTGCATCAGCAGCATATTTTCATCAAACAAACAAACAAACAAACCAAATCAGACCAAATGACTTATATGATTGCATCTTGGGTCTTGGAGGGTAAAGTAGATTGCATTACACTGCGTTGTCATAAACATCCCATATTTGACCCAAGATTCCAAGACAAGCCCTCTCCGCAACATCTGGGTGCATAACTGCATCTTGGTTCTCGGGGGGTGGCAACATTGCATTACATTACGTTGTCATAGGTTGCCCATATTTGAGCCAAGACAAGCCCTCCACGCCAATATCGCGGTGCAAAATAGTATCTTTGTTTTTTTTTTTTTTTTTTTTTTTATAATGGGGTTTCGGGATGCAGTGGCAACATTGCATAGCTTACGTTAGTCATAGACATCTAAGATGTGACCCACAGATAATAATCTAAATCATCACATCATCATCAGCATCAAACAAACAAAATCAGACCAAAGGTCTTCTGTGACTGCATCTTGGGTTCCGGAGGGATAGTGAAGTTGACCATTGCCATTTACAGATACATTAGAGTGACTCATAGAAAGAAAACCCATATTGACAGCCACAGACAAGCACCCCTTCCGCAACATACCGGGTGACGTAGACAACATCTTATGCCGTCTCGTCGGGGGGGATAGAGTTCACATTACCATTACGTTAGCTGATCATGACAGCCCATTTTGACACATGAGTTCCAAGGCAAGACCCCCACATACGCAAAACATCCCTGGCTGCCTAACTGCCATCTTGGTCGCAAGCCGGCACAGTCGCTGACATATACACTACATTACAGCCCATCTTGGACACAAGACTAGCCCTCTCTCGAGGGGTGAGTTGAATCCGGAAATTACTATTTCCTTCAAGAACATCTTACATCTGATGGGTCTAGAGACACACTAGTCAACCACTGACTTGTTCTTCTTTCGGTAATGCACACGCATGCGCAGCTTCTAAGAGCGAGCTCCTTTAGACCTGTCTGTTAACCTAGATATGATTAACACCCGTCACTAGTAATGAGAACGCCTGTGCCGAGGTAAGAGAGTCGCGTAGGTATATTAGTCGTACTTAATTTAGCCAAACTTATCCAAACACAACCCAGGAAAACTGCCATATGTCCAGGAGAGTGTTGTTATGCATCCTACTGACTTGTGTGCACACTGACTTGCTTATAAATCAGGCACTCCATCAGGCAAGAAGCCTAGTAGCCTAAAAAAGTAATGAGCAACGACCTTTCGTGCGGCGTAGATCGGTATGAGAGGGAAGCCCGTCTTTCGACTGAGAGAATGAGCTGCTACTTAACACCTGACAAAGCACACCACCCCCCCCCCCCCCCCCCCCCCCTGGCAGCTTGCCACAGCGAACCACGAACACTAAAGCAACACTCATCGATGATTCGAACCCAGCCACCTTCTTGTTTCAACATGCCCTCTACCATTGAGCCAGCTCGTTAGAAACAGGGAGTTCTATTGCCAGTAAACTGAGTAGCCCCCTTTCAGCTGAATATACATGGTTGGTGAGTAGCACTCCGAATCACTCTGAGGACGATATGAAGTGAGATCGCGGGGGGATTCCCTACGGTAACGATCATCTAGCCGTTGACAGGCTCTGCCTGTCAACGCGGATGGTTTGGAGCTTGTCTAGTGAGCCCGTAGAGAACGCTCTCTACCCGGTAAGACAACGCAGTTACCTTAACACCACGCCCACACAAGCGTTATCATTACTTTTGCAGTACCTGAATGACCAAAACGAAGAAGAGTGGAGAAACAAACGAAACAAAATCTAACAAAGCCAAACCCAGATGACGACATGCATGAATCCAGGCCAGGTAAGACAGCAAGCTACCAGAGACAAGCCAATGCAGCAACCACTGGGCTAACCGACCAACCACACCTTCACCCACTGCCACCATATACCACCACCGCCTTGTCACATACTACCACCAACTCTGCCACACCCACCACTGACCCCACGACACCAATGTCACCCACCTTACACGTCGAAATGCCACCATCCACCACCGCTGTCAACATCCACCCCACACCTCTGCCACCTTCCACCATCGACCCCACAAACTCTAGCCACCCCATCACTAATGCAACGCAACATCAAATGTCACACCCACCTCACTTACACCACTGCCACCATCCACCACCACCACCACTGTCACCACCACCTCCACCTGGACCACTGTCACCGTCCACCACCACCACCACCACCACTGCCATCACCACCTCCACCTCCACCATCCATCATCCACCTCTGCCACCCCCACCACTGCCACCACCACCACTGCAGACGATTACCCAGGCAAGGCAAGTACCTGAGACACGCAATGCCAGAACCTCTATGACAAAACAAGAGAAACAAGGCAAAATAAAATCTAACAAACCCAATACCACCCACCCCCCCACAGAACCAACAACACCCACCCACCCCCCAAACTCGAGACCACCGCACTAGCCTAAGACGTGAATCCCAGGACACCAGAAATATGGCGCGTACTGAGGACACTCTATGCCATCACCACCTTCCACCACTGTCGCCACCACCACCGCCACCTCTGCCGCCACCACCTCACACAACTAGCCCCACCACCACGACATGCCACCATCCCACCACATACACTGCAAACGCTACACCACTACCTCAACACACTGCCTCCTTCCCACCATCCAGACACCACCATCTCACCGTTCACTACATGCCGTGAGAAGCAATCCAGCCCCAAGGCGAGCCTACTGAGAAAGCGCAATGTCACCACCACCACCACCACCACCACTGCCACCATCCACCACTGCAGTCAAGAATCCAGGCAAGGCGGGTTACTGAGACTCGCAATGTCACCACAACCACTGCCCCCATCCATCACGCCCCACACACCACCACACAACCAGTCACCACTGCAGTTCAAGAATTCAGGCCAAGCGCGGGTTACTGAGACACGCACAATTCACCACCCCCACCACCACTACAAAAAAAAACCCCACTGCCACCATCCACCACTTGCATGTTCAAGAATCCAGGCTAGAGAGCGGGCTGATTACTGAGCACTCGCCAATGTCACCACAACACTAGCCTCCCCTACCACCCCACATCCCACGCCACCACCACCTTCCACCATCCACCATCACCACTGCCAGCTCGGAGAATCCAGGCAAGGCCGGATGATTACATGAGACTCGCAATGTTCACACACCCACTGCCACCACTGCCACCACTCGCACCACCTATCCACGCCGACCACCACCAACACCCCACCACATCCACCACTGAGTCGAAAGAAATCCAGGCAGGCCCGCATGAATTACTGAGAACTCCCACGCAAAATGTCACCCACCACCACCACCACCACCACTCACACCATCCACCACTGCCCAAGTCGAGATTCCAGGCTAGCGCGAGTTAGCTGCAGCACTCGCCAATGTCACCACCACCACACCACCACCACACCATCACACCACATCGACGCAGCTGCAGTGCAGAATCCAAGGCAAGGCGAGTTTTACTGAGGGCAACTTTTGTGCCCAATGTCCACCACCACACTGCACACAATCCACCGCCCACCACACCACCACCACCTCCACCACTGCAGCTCAAGGGAATCCAGGAGCAAGCGAGGCTTACTAGAATGTGACTCGCCCACAAAAATGTACACCCACCACCACTGCCAAACATCCCAATCGCCACCGCCACATCGGCGCCACCACCAACACAACATCCACCCACGCCCAGTCAGAATTCCATGCCAAGAGCACGAGTTACTGGACTGAGACTCGCCATGTCACCACCAACACCACACCACGCCCACCATCCACCGCCCACCACCACCACCACAATTCCACTCACTGCCCAGTCGAGAATCCTAGGCACCAAGGACCCGAGCAGAGTATTCATGGAGTACCTGAGAGCATGCCCATGCCAGGTGTACCTCTTGGGGAACTGCAGTGCGGTCTAAAGACGGCTCGTGATGCGACTGGAACTGTGTCGCATCATGTGCCAGTCACACCGCCCTCTTACTAGACCTTGAACTTCGGCTTACAGCTTGATATAAAGCTTCGCCCGGATTTATGCTGAGTGGCTCTAAGCTGAACGAATACTACAATGTACCAGACTTATGACATCTCAAGCGGAGTACGTGCACAGTATCTTTCTTTAGTTGTGCAAGGAATTTCACCCAGAGAGCTGGGATCTCCGAGACACAAGACAGCAAGGCCACCGCACGAGATCAGTTCGAATGCGCTGTGCCACTACCATTGCAAAAGAGTAGCCGTGACCACTTCGGCATCGGCACGCTGCGGAGCGATACCGAACCAGAAACCAAATGAACTTTCACCAACTCACCCCTTGCAGAAATGCGAATTAATATATAACCTTCTCTTTGTTCTGAGCAGTCAGTGCCTTTTCGGTGCAGTACACATGCAGCACAATTCCCTGGCTTGAAAATGTTGGTCAAGAAATTTCCGTGTCGATTGTGATGCTGCCCAGGACTTTTACTTTTCGGATGTGAGTACCAGGGCGGGTCCCTTGAAGCGATTGGATCAAGTATTTTTACAGGTATGACAGGGTATTATTCATTTTCCGAGATAGTCGCACTGAGGCGATATTATACTAGGGCGAGACTGATATATGCCCCACAGATAGCGGCCGACGATGGCGGCAGGAAAAAATCTGGGCCAGAAGCGTAGTGACCGGCCCGCACTTTGCCTACTCAGGTAGAGACATATAAGTCATCTACAAAATCCCCCCTAATTCAAGGTATTCTTAGGATCGAGAATTCCTGGAATTAACTGAGGGGCATAAGGAAAATATATGAAGATAGAAAAGGAGAAGTAAAGACTGAGATGTAATCTGCTTGAGTCAAGGACTTAGATAATAAATGATTCAGGTCAGCCGAATTCTACGGGAAAAGGCAGTGGGTTCCGGCAGGGTCTCAAGAGTCAAGGAATCACATAGAGTATAAATGGAATATTCCTTTTGATGAAACATCACCGTCGGAAGGTGCAAGCAGCTCAATATATACGGACTGATCAAACAAGGAGCTTCAGATCATGGAGAGCGATACTGCCACGGCCCCCTGCAGAGAAAGCTGCCATGGAAGCTGCAGGAAAATTTTCAGGGACACTAGACTGCAGAAAGGCTGCAGGGATGCTGCAGAGAAGCTGCAAGGAGCTGCGACGTTTGCCAGGGACCACAGCTCGCTTTAGGCGAGTCTAATGCCCCTGGGCCTATGGGAAGAAGCTGCCAGAGTAACTTGAAAGAAGCTGAAGGATAGCAGCAGGGATACTATCATATTGACGGATTTTTATAACTACGGGAATCTGAAGGGAGCTGAATTGGAAGCTCTAAAAGCGGCGACTCCAGGCGAAGCACCGCAAGGAAGACTGCAGCGAGCATTGCAGAGTCGCTTGATACGAAGAAGGTCTTGCATGACTTTTTTTATGGGAAAGGAGGCTTAGTTAGTAGACAAGATTGTCCTGACCTGCTGAGTAGGTTACCCCCATAATTGGGAGTGTAAGCTTAGTACTGAAAACTAAATTAGAATCGGGCATGCCATGTGTTGTCAGCATGAAGACATCTACAAAGGATGAAACTTGGCCGGACTGCCCCACATGCGTCAGTACATCGGCCCGCCCTACATGTACTTGCCGGGCAGAACGCTGCAATTGAATAATTCACATAAGAGTGCTTCATTACAATGTTAATAGATGCACTGCGAATCATGAGCAAACTAAGCTGACCATGGCCAGGGAGTATCCATCCTGGGTCAACTGCCTTAGTGCCACCCTCTCCATGAAGTTGACAAAGACCGGCCCATTTGCATGGCTAGCCGGCTGGTGGGAACAGCTATTTGGATCAGGAAATTGTAATCCATAGGGATCAAGTCCATGACCCTCAGGTGTTAGATGCAGATCACATGGCCCTACATGGATGTGCCCACAGCTCTGGACGGCGGAGCATGAGCAAGGCATGGAGTAAAGCGTCAAGACTTGCCTAGTGCAGGCAAGGACCATGGCAGCCTTGGAAACATATCGGCCCCTGTAGGGTGAACTCTTTGGCCTCTGGACACTCCATGCGTAAGGCGTGGATAGACCAAATTCTTGCCCTAGCCTCCTGCCGTGTGACTTGATGAATGAGGGGTTGTTTGGCACCACTGTGGATGGCGTCAGGACATGAAATGATCTCTGCCCTAAGGTGCTGAAGTGAGGAGCTATCTTGACCAGAGAGAGTGGGGATTTATCGGTTAGGGAGGTCTGCAATAATCCAGTCCGGCATTTTCAGAGCCATAGTTGAGAGTGGCCGACAGGTGATTAAGTAAGAGAATGCCAGCCTTATTCAAGGCCTGACTGCAAACCTGCGATCGGAGAGCTCCAAGAATGGTTAGTGGAAGCTTGACATGCCGTGGCGCAAATCAGCGCGGGCCACAGATAGAGTTCATCTAAACCAGAAAGGGACATCCCCCACAGGTACAGGAGATATCGTAGATTGCGATCCACTCAGAGTAAGAGAGCCAGAAGGTAGCTGGCCCATGTGAAACATGCGAGTATGGTAGTCCTCGAGCGTGGAAACAGCCCAGCGGAGGATGGGGGAGGGGGCGAGGGGGGGGGCGGGGGGGGGGGGATTGATGGGGGGAAGACAGGGTGACCGAAGAGGTGGCAGCGCAGGAGAAATGTTGAGAGCATCATGAGGCACCAGGGCCGGTGAGCGATTGCGCACTTGGTGTAAATTCTCCAGTCACCTGGCCTCCAGTCGTGTGTTGTTGCACTGAATTGTCTACCCCCTGCTCCAAAGTGTATGGCGAGGCGTCAAGGCGCCTCATCTGGGTCACTGCGTTTTCTAGCCGGGGTCTGGTCACTGCGGCAGAGACGCTGAGCATGCTTGGAGATGCACAGACGCTGAGGACCCGTGCCTATGCTTCACAATTCATGATTGCCTCGGCTAGGCATGACAGGGATGTCTAGTTGCGTTTGAAGTCTCTAGATACTTGGATATGAACGGCGGGTAACAGCTTCCCTTGTGCAACTTGTGCTAGATGAGGTGCCCCTTCGGGAGGGCAGCAAGCGTGTGCAGAACTAGAGGGTGTTTGCAACAAATGTACTCTTAGGAGGCGTGCCCAGCAGGACGTCATTCAGGATGATCAAAGCCCATCTAGCGCCTTTCAGGGTGGCCTTCCTTTCTTGATGGCATGTAGCAATAGCGAAGTAACTGCATCTGCCAGAGGCCTAAGCCATTGAGGGATGTCACTGGCCCTCATCAAGCCCTCCTAAACATGCAGAAGAAGTTGAGGGTGATTTGATTTCACTGCCCGTTGTATGCTATGTTCCAGTGACCGAATCAACTACCCAATAGAAATGCGTTTTCAGCCCGACATCACTGAATGCTCAAGGGATCTGTGGACTAGAGAGCATCTGTGCTAGCCAGCTCTGTCATCATACATCTAGAGTCCCTGGACAAGCGGCGAGGCATGTCATCTATACTATCTAGGGCTGTATGATGTGATGAAAGGATCATGCCCGTCACTCATGTGGGCAAAGAAAGCTCATGACGACACAGCGACCGCTTAGGATGAAGCTCAGGATCAACAAACTTGCCCTTACTATTGTGATGTACATCCAGCAATACTATGAACGGGGCAGGGTGCTCCGGTGCTCATGGGTTATGAGAAGGGATCATTAAAGCACATGAATGTGTATCCTCATTGTCATCTTCACAGTCCGGAGTGTCAGATCCAGATCCATCTCCATACCGCAAGTAAGGTTTGGCCATGAGCGGGACCTGGATCCGATCTGCCCCCACGATGGCTTGCCCTTGTAGCGCTCTCCCTTGTCAGGCGCCAGTCTTCTTGCCCCACATTACCTGTCCTTGGTAAGCGGCGAAGAACCTGGCATTCCCACTTCTATCTCTAGCGAGACTATGGATTCAGGTGTGGCCCGTGGCCAGATGCGGCAAGAAAGGCAGATCATCAGGTCAGATGGCGCCCTTAGGCTTGTAGCGCTACCTAGGTCTTGGCACTAAGGGTGGCAGTTAAGTAGGGTTAGGTTGCCCAGAGTGCATCCATATACCGCACCACAGTTGTTGCCAGGGTCATGAGTTGTGGATTCATCTCAGTAGCGGCACCAGCAGCCAACTCCAGTTGAGCTGGACATGGCCACCTGTGATGGCCACCTGATGGATGACTCAATGGGATGTGTGATGATGACATTGCGGACATTACTGATATGAGTGCCATGACAGATAAGGCCAGGCGGAAATCGGTGATGTGCCAGGAGTGTGCATTGTGACGTTTGACCCGCCCACCAATCCAGCAACAACTCGGCGTCGCGTCCTATCAGACCCTGATGAGGTGCGGGCTGCGAATGTCTCCCCCCCTTGGAAATGCTGACACTGCACTGGTAGCAGGCATCTTGGGAGTTAGTACATTTCTGGGAAAATACGGACAAGCGTAAGAGATGCAGCCCTACTCATGCCAATAGTGGCCTCCATACATGGCCGGTGAAGCGAGGATCCAACTCTTGAGACCCCAGCTACAGCTCCCCATACTGGTCGTCGGAGGAGGAATCATGATGCCTTACGTAGGACCATAGTCCTATGGACGTAAGAAGGGCTGTTAGTCTGGAGGGGTTGCGACTGGCCGACTGCCTGAAGAACAATCATGAATGCCTGGTAGTTGATGCATGGCCAGGTACCAGGCTAATCCTAGTAGGAGTAGTAACACCAGCTAAAGCCGAGCCTTGGTTTTAATTTCAGGATCAGGCAGGTTTTGCTGCCACCGAGACAATGGGCGGGCTCCTCACTGACCTGCCTGGCCAGGCTCGGCGTCAACGCCGATCTGAAGCTTGTATCGAGATGAACGAAGACCATCCCGGCGTCGACTTGCATCTGCCCGAATAATAAGGATGCATCGGCGCTCGTGCCACTCAGCCAATTGCCTTGCGCCACCACTGTAGATGGGCAGTCTTCTCAGTTCTAGAGTTGTTGTTGTGGGGAGGGCATGCATTGGCGAAAAAGTGTGGCGAGGTGCACCGAATAGTGCAGGAGATGAGGGACGGGGGGGGAGGAAGGTTGCGTTGCAGTTTGATGTGTATAGCGATGAAGTTGGGCGAATCGGGATATTTAGCGAACGGGGTCGCTCGGGCGGTAACAGGTCTGTGAGGAGGGTTTAAAGGAGCTAGCTTAGTGGGGGGGGAAGGGATGAGCACCACGAAGAGGTATGAAGCACGACAGAGAATCCACGCGAATAGGGAGGAGGGGAATCGGATGATTCTGCATGAAAGTAAAGGCCAACAAAGCCAAACTGCCGAACGACAGCTTCGCGTTGCCGCCCTTGGGGGTCTTTTTTGGTGTAGGTTTCGGTATTCGATCACCTTCAAAGGATAGGCCAGGAGGGAGTAGAAGGCTATCACGCAATAGCTAGTGCCACAATTTACTCACAATGGGACGAATGTACTGTGACTCCGTGTTTGTTTTGGTGAATGAAGAGGCAGATCAGATTGAGGATCTCCCGCTCCTCAGATACGTCGTTAATCGCAGGTGGAAAGTGTGTGAAAACTTTGAATCACGAAGGGTCAGCAGAGCAAAAAAAAAAAAAAAAAAAACAAAAAAAAAAAAGAAAACCCCCCCCCCCCCTCCCCCGCGCGCGCCAACACACCACCCTGCCCCGCCCAGCAGCACCAGCCCACACCCCCACACACCGCGCGGGACCACACCCCCGGCGCAGACCCCCGCGCCGCCCACCGCCCCACCAGCACCAACCCAGCACCACGCCGGACAAAGGGGCGACAGCGATCCCAACATCCCCGTGCGACCCCCCCTCAGTCCCCCCCGCTGCCAGCCGGTCAGGTCAGTCTTCACGCACACCACGCCAGGGTGTGAAAGCGCATAACCCTTTCGGTACTAACTAGAGACTGCACGCACTCAACTCGTCACAAGTGAATAGAACCGCGGGCGACAGATAGCGTCGCACATGTCGCATCGCACCCGGCGATATCCTCATTACCTAGGGCAGACCTGTGTGCACACGTACTGCCACTGCCCTGAGCCAGCGGTCCAGCCGGTTACCCCGCCCCGTCTTTCCCCCTCTACCCCCCCCCCACGATCACAAACCACACACACCTCACGCCCAACAGCACAACAGCCTGGTACCACGATGCTGCATCGGGCTATCGAGTGCCATTCAGTGAGTCGGAGCGGCCACCCACGGCGCTACCCACTTTGCCTACTCAGAGGTGAGTCCTACACGCAGGACAACGCAGACATATAGAGTGATGTACAACAGAAGAGAAATGTCCAAAGGATCGAGGGTGTGGAAAGCCTCAATATTGATTTTTCAGAGTCTTTCAGGTGGTCAAGATTTAGTGCGATGTTTTAACACTATGGTTAGACTTCGATTGGGGTTTAATGGTATTATATCACATAAATACTAGAATCACAAAAATATGGAAAGGTACAGCGTGACCTGAGGACAACGACAACATGTACCTCTGCACTATTATAATCCACGACAGTTATGCAGATCCCCCCAACGGATCCTGAAAAAACATAATTATGAACATGTCTTGTACAAACACTAGAAGACCATAATTTTGTAGTAATGGCTTCCTCGCACTGGGGGACATGCCAGGGTGACTCGGTAGATGCCTTAAACAGGATGGTTATACGTGTTAAGCATTGGATCGAGGATCAATGTCCTCAATTAAGTAGAAGCGCGAATTGAAGAAGCAGTACACGGACCCAGCAGTACACTATTAGACTGTAGGCCAAGTGGTCGTTAAAATACGCGCCCAAGTCAGTAAGCCTCTCAATCAAGCACGACAGGACAAACGACCACGACTTTTGCGTGCCACCATGTGTGTTACGAACCTATTAGAGCTCCGTATACCTAATCCCTAAACAAGAACAAGTTTTTGCCACATTGAGTTCACCGAGCAGCCAAAACGTGTATGCATCGGCTAAGAGTGATACATCAGGAGTCACGTGCTGACACCGGAACAGGACCGTAACCTACGCGGACGACCCCACTAGAGCACCAAGAATTCCTAAGTTATTGAGCGCTAACGACGGCCGGTTGGTGATGTGATGCGCGTACGTCCGGCCCCGATATAAGCATGAGGCTGAGAACCTATACCTTGGGCCATACAATCGGCCAGCAGATATTATGCGCTTGATCTCTGTGCTCCCCCATGAAATGAAATTGGAAAATTGTTAAATCCAGTTGTTAATACTGTACTCACAGGACGTGAAGTTAAGGACACCATAACGTAAGCCGGAGCTAGCTATAGTCACCGTGTGCTCCCCCACGTAACTATCGAATACCGAACTCATTGTCCTTCAAATAGAGCTTTTAACATCAGGGTAGGAAAAACCGATTGGTATTGCAGTATAACCCGGTATTGCCTATTTTACCTGCGTACTGGATTCCCTAGTATACCGCAGCCCCCAGTTTGCCCACAACTCTCTTTCGAGTCCCTTGCGGTATGCACCGACCAGTTTTTAGAGAGAGTCACAACTACTAACTCAATCTGACTATTCCCAAGCTGATTATATGTAGGTGACCCAGATGTCGAGCTATATTTGAATTGTGGTCGTGGTTAGGCACATGGGCTTCACAGTTTAGTGATCTAGAAATAATAACATTGGACTCCTGCGCGTCACAGCCAAAGAAAAGAAGGGGCCATACACACGCCTACTGATAGACACACACATATAAGTGGCACAGCAAAAACAATGAATTGGCCGTCTCACCGTGCATAGCTATTCCAGCTATGGCGGCAAATATTTCTGACCCCAGGAGCATCTGTTGACCCAACGCGCCAAATGCTACTCTTGAATTCGGACGCTGCTGCTGCATGTTTAAAGGCTTAGCGAGGTATGCAGCCAATGTGAAGATCCAGACGCCCCCCTGATTTGGGCCTGTCTCAAGGATTCGGAAATGCACGAGTTCAGTACCTCGAAATTTGCTGTGCCCCCCCGCCCCCCCATAGGCATCACATGCATGGTATTCATATATGTATGGGGCATTGGTCTGCCAAGTGGCCGTGGAGCCGGTCTCAAAATATATGCGGCTTATAGCTCTGTACTGTGTGTTTTGAGGAAATAAAGACGACCGCTATATCTGAAAACCATAGGAATTCTTGAAACTGTTTTCCCAAAAATCTACCTCATTTGGCCCATATTTCAATAATAAGCAGTATAAAAACAGTACCAGCGCGTCATAGAGGCAAACAATTGCATTGTGAGCACACCTAGGCCATATTGGGCCATTTCGTGCCAAATAGGCCCACAGATTAGTAACATCTTTTCAAAAGCTCTCTATGATTCATACATTCCATGTAATGTAATTTAATGTATGAGATGTCCCACGTACTTAACATGCCACAATATGTGTGGAAAGCCCATTTTGGGCCATAACCTATAAACCTAGGCCATTTGGCCATTAAAGTTGGCATAACTTTGTTTATCTCCATTTTCAATTATGAGTCAAATTGTCAACAGAACATTCAAAAAAAAATCCTGCAAAAACATGACACTTTTTGGGTCCGTGTTTGGAAGCCTGGATTAGGGTTTAGTACTTCAGTCCCATCCTCTACAAAATTGTCAGCATAGCCAGAGCTTGATATACACATGCATATTCATCCTAAACGAATTTTGGAGTGAAGAGGATGGGACTTGACCTCCTCCCGGCCATCCCCGTATCGGGGGTTCGGCCTGTGTGCCCCCCCCCCCCCCCCCCCCCCCAATGCCCCCCCGCCCCCCCCCCTTCAGAAATAGTTCAACGTTTTCGACCCCACCAGGGCAGGGAGTTCCTTTTTTGCACCTTCCCGACAGGAGGAACACTTTTTCACTTTTTCAGATTTCGTACGTCCTAGTAGTACTTACCATATTATCACGCGCGCGTCGCGTTTACGCAACTCCCAACAAAAAGTCAATTTTTTCTGGCTGATCCGATTTGTCACAGACTGTGTGACTCACAGTGCGTGCGTATTGTAGGATCGGCTCTAAATATCGGTCATACGCACCGGGCACTAGGCCTCCCCCACTTTGCACCCGCGGGTGCACCCGCCCCAGCCACAGTACCTGGTGTGCAAGTGTTCGCTTGTGCATATATACCTGTTAGGAGGAAGGATAATTGCTTATCTTGTAGGATCGGACTTGAAGATCCGCCATCGGAGCGTATGACAAATTGCACACACACTCTACACTCTGCACTACTCACACCTCTCTGTCACACACTACAGTACCAGTACATGTGATGGCTGAGCTTGGTTACATCGCTACAGTCAGCAGTTAACGAATTCAGTTAATTCAGTTTCCAACACTACAGCAAGCAATACCGAAGCATTTCCTTGTGAAGGGATGTGGTTTCCAAGTCCACCCCAAGCGTCGTCCAACCTGCTTAATTTGCTTGTCTCAGCGATTCTTTGTCCTTATACCCGCACATCATCATGCACGTGCTCCTTGCATCGTAGCCCCTGCTTTTCCAGCCTGTTAAGCTTTTTGTCTATTTAGTCAAGGAAGATACGACGAAAGCACCCAAGAGATGAAGGTGTCAATGCACCTGCTTGTAGAAGCACTGCTGTAACTTTTGCGAGCACTCGACATGAAGGGCTTCCTGATTGGGGTCCATTTCGTGTTGCTGGTGTTGCTTGCTGTTGCTCTTTGGTTTGGCCTAACAAAAAGCGTTAGGCCGGGCCATAATGGAGTCAGAAGTTTGGCGGAGCGAAGCTATCGAAGGTGCGATACATATTGCAGCGAGTTGGCTCCTCATCATGACGCATCATCAACTTTTTTTTTATATGTCAAATCCATTTTGCAGAGCTCTCCTAGCGAATATCCGGGTTCATCGAGCAACGCAAGCTTTGATCTTCATGACACTGATTATAGCTGTCACGTTCGGCCATTTCCTTGGCCCTGCGGAGCTGCTATCGGACAATATGTTAGGTGAGGTCGAATCCCAGAAGTCTATGCCGGTATTGACCATGATTCCACGTCAAACTACTAACTAGGTGGAGAGCTGTGTTGGTGGGTTGTGTTAAGCAAAGTGAGTTGTGGGTAGGTAGCTTGTTGTAAACTGTACAGTGGAGGTGGAGAGCTGTGTTGGTGGGTTGTGTTAAGCAAAGTGAGTCGTGGCTAGGTAGCTTGTGGTAAAATGTGCAGTGGAGGTGGAGAGAGTCTCATCACAGACTGGCAAGGGTGTCCTGCAAGTTTAATGGTGGTTTTAGTTGTGGTGGTGGTAGTGGTTTTAGTTGTGGATAAGTTAGTGGTGGTGATGGTTTGTTAGTTGTGGCGGTGGTGGGGGGTTAGTTAGTGGTGGTTGTGGTTTGAGTGGCAGTGGTGGTGTATAGGGGCTTTGCGAGTGGTGGTGGTGGTTATATTGATGGTTAGGAGTGATGGAATGAACTTACAGTGCTTGAGAGAGGGCAGAGCTAAATCTAAGTATCTTACTACGTTTGCACCGACTTACTAACTAATCACACTTGCCGTTCAAGTGCCCTAGTTTCCAACCACCCCTGCCAGAAATGTTAAAATCACACGAGGGCGAGCACTAGAGGAAACATATATGGGGCATGCGATGAGTCAGTTTGAGGAGTAGCATGTACATGAATGGATCAGATTGAGGAGCAGCAGTTTTGATGGATCCAAAATGTTGGTGGCGTGGTGTGGTTGTGTGGTGGTTGTGTGGTTGTGTGGTGTTGATGTGGTTGTGTGGTGTTGATGTGGTTGTGTGGTGGTAGTGTGGTTGTGTGTTGTGGTCTTGTGGTGTGGTTTTGTGGTGGTTGTGTGGTGATGGTGTGGTTGTGTGGTGGTGGTGTAGTTGTGTGGTGTTGATGTGGCCGTGTGGTGTTGATGTGGTTGTGTGGTGGTAGTGTGGTGTGGTGGTTGTGTGGTGATGGTGTGGTTGTGTGGTGGTGGTGTGGTGGCGGTGTGGTTGTGTGGTGGTGGTGGTGTGGTCTTGTGGTGAGGTGGTGGGTGTGGTGATGGTGGTGGTGGTGGTGTGGTCTTGTGGTATGGTCTTATGGTGTGGTGATTGTGTGGTGGTGGTGGTGTAGTCTTTTCTTGGGTTAGCACTGGCCTGCTTATGACAGCTTATCTCACTGTGGCGATTCCTACTTGAGTTTTTCACTGGCTGAAATGGCTGAAGTATAGTGTATTCCCCGCTTAATAGCAATTCAGCGAATGATTTGGATTTCAATTCAATCAACAGGCTGTAGTTCGTACTTGGCAATTCAAATCTGCCTGCAAATTCTGTGAGGGGTCCTGTTTGTCTTGGGTGCTGGTACAAGGAGGGGGGGGAGGTCAAGCCGTCGGTACGACAGGCTCACTGCCCTCATTGCTATGTTAACAGCTTCATGGTCTTGCTGTGACTGAAGTCCTTAGCCTGTGTTGGATGGGGGTGAGTTGGTTGGGAGTGAGTTGGTTGGTTGGGAGTGAGTTGCTATGTAAACAGCTTCATGGTCTTGCTGTGACTGAAGTCCTAAGCCTGTGTTGGATGGGGGTGAGTTGGTTGGGAGTGAGTTGGTTGGTTGGGAGTGAGTTGCTATGTAAACAGCTTCATGGTCTTGCTGTGACTGAAGTCCTAAGCCTGTGTTGGATGGGGGTGAGTTGGTTGGGAGTGAGTTGGTTGGTTGGGAGTGAGTTGCTATCCAAATAGCTTTATGGTCTTTCTGTAACTGAAGTCCTAAGCCTGTGTTGGATAGGAGTGAGTTGGTTGGGAGTGAGTTGGTTGGTTGGGAGTGAGTTGCTATCCAAACAGCTTCATGGTCTTGCTGTGACTGAAGTCCTAAGCCTGTGTTGGATGGGGGTGAGTTGGTTGGGAGTGAGTTGGTTGGTTGGGAGTGAGTTGCTATCCAAACAGCTTCATGGTCTTGCTGTGACTGAAGTCCTAAGCCTGTGTTGGATGGGGGTGAGTTGGTTGGGAGTGAGTTGGTTGGTTGGGAGTGAGTTGCTATCCAAACAGCTTCATGGTCTTGCTGTGACTGAAGTCCTAAGCCTGAGTTGCATGGGGGTGATCTCACACAAAGGGGCCCCGAAATGTGTTCATGTCATTTTTTCCTAAGGTGGATGTAGCCTCAAAGGGTGGGCCTGCCTGTGCTAGCCCTAGACTCAAAATATTAAATGTGATTGGAGGAGTTCAATTTTGTTGTGCGTGGAAGAAGATTGGAGGCCTTAACACGCGCCCTTATAGCAATTCAGGGGATGATTTGGGAAGCACACTTTGTACTTCGGACTTGGTTCTCAGAATCTCAGGCCAATTATCGAGAATTCTCGCGAGGATTCTCAGATTTCCAGGCCAAATTCTAGATTTCATGTACGAAGTCCGGGTTCTTCAGAAACCTTGAACCCAAATCATCCGCTGAATTGCTATAACCAAACTGTTTCTTACGATGCTTTGGACGTATTGCTATGTGATGTGATCAGGATTATGAATGTGACAATGATTCTGATCGCACGAGCATATTCAGAAGTCAACTCTCAATCATAATCATGATGATGATCATTATTCTGATTGTGCATTGAATTATGGGCATTATTGTTATTGTGATTGTGCATTGAATTGTGATTGCAAGTATAATTATGATTATTATTGTGATTGTCAGTTGATTTTGTATCATTATTGTGATCGGAAGTTGAATCATGATGATTATTGTGATGATTATTGTGATGATTGGAATAATTATTATCATTATTGTGATCGGAAGTTGAATTATTATGTTAAGATCCTGATCCTGATTATGATTGTAAGTATGATTATCTGATTATTGTTCTGATTCTGATTCTGATCATGATTTTGATGAATTTGATCATGATCATCTTCATAATCAAACTCACAATCATAATCATGATCATAATCAAACTCACAATCATAATCATGATCATAATCAAACTCGCAATCATATTCATGATCAGAATCAAACTCTCAATCATAATCATGATCAGAATAAGACTCACAGGCATGATTCTACTCAATGGGTTTGGCTGTAGGCCACAGTGTCTGAATCTCACCTCAAAACTCCCCCTCCCCCCCCCCCCCCCCCCCCCCCTCCCCCTCCAGCACACACACACACGCACACACATGCACACACACTCATCTCCTCTTGGTGCCTGCCCACCCCCCCAGGCCTAATCTCCGGATGTCTCCTTGGCGCTTTAATCTCCTGGGGTCTTGTCTTGACCCTCGTCCCAAACTTGGAGGACTTCGTATTTGACCACAACCCGATGTTGTCCCTAGTCATCTTCTTCATTGCCATCTTACTGTTTCAGTTTGGAGGGCTGTTCCGCTTCCACAACTACTGTGAGCTCCTGGTCTCCTACGTAAGGCTGTTGGTGTGCTGGGCTGTGTGCTGGGCAGTGGGAGTATTGGGCTGGGCTGTTGATGTTGCAAAACTGGGCTGGGTGCTTGGCTGTGGGTGTGCTGGTCTGTGTGCTGGGCAGTGGGAGTACTGGGCTGTTGATACTGCAAATCTGGCTGTGTGCTGGGCTGTGTGCTGAGCAGTTAGTGTGCTGGGCTGTGTGCTGGGCAGTGGGTGTATTGGGCTGTTGATGTTGCAAAACTGGGCTGTGTGCTGGGCTGTTGGTATGCTGGACTGTGTGCTGGGCAGTGAAAGTACTGGGCTTTGGATGCTGCAAAGCTGGGCTGTGTGCTGGTCTGTTGGTGTGCTGGTCTGTTTGTATTGAAAATATGGGATGTGTGCAGGGCAGTGGAAGTACTGGGCTGTGGGGGCACTGGGCTGTTGATATCGCAAAGCTGGGCTGTGTGCCGGGCAGTGGGAGTATTGGGCTGTTGATGTTGCAAACTTGGCTGTGTGCTGGGCTGTGGGTGCGCTTGTCTCTTTATATTGAAAATATGGGATGTGTGCAGGGCAGTGAGAGTACTGGGCTGTTGATATTGCTAAGCTGGGCTGTGTGCCAAGCAGGGGGGAGTATTGGGCTGTTGATGTTGCAAAACTGGGCTGTGTGCTGGTCTGTGGGTGTGCTGGTCTGTGTGCTGTGCAGTGGGAGTACTGGGCTGTTGATATTGCAAAGCTGGGGTGTGTGACGTGCTGTTAGTGTGCTGGTCTGTTTATATTGCAAAGCTGGGCTGTGTGCTGGGGAATTGGGTTATTGGGCTGTGGATGTTGCAAAGCAGCAATAATATGATATTTTAATAGCAATAGCAGCAATGGTAACCACGACAGCAGTATCAGCAGCATCAACAGCAGCATCAACAGAAGCAGCAAAAACAGAAGTGAAGAATATCAGCAGAATATGGCAGCAGTAGCAGCAACAACAACAGCAGCAGCAGCAGCAGCAGCAGCAAGGGGAGGAAGGGCAGCAATGGCAGCAGTAGCAGCAACAGCAGCAGCGACAAGGGCAGCAATAGAAGCAGCAGCAGCAGCAGCAAGGGCAGAAAGGGTAGCAGTAGCAGCAACAGCAAGGGCAGCAATAGAAGCAGCAGCAAGGGAAGGAAGGACAGCAATAGCAGCAATGGTAGCAGTAGCAGCAGCAGAAGCAGCGGCAAGGGCAGGAAGGGCAGCAATAGAAGCAGCAGCAGCAAAGGCAGGAAGGGCAGCAATAGTAGCAGCAGCAGCAGCAGCAGCAAGGGCAGGAAGGGGAGCAGTAGCAGCAGTAGCAGCAGTAGCAGCAGCAGCAGCAGCAGCGACAAGGGCAGTAATAGAAGCAGCAGCAGCAGCAAGGGCAGAAAGGGTAGCAGTAGCAGCAACAGTAAAGGCAGCAATAGAAGCAGCAGCAAGGGGAGGAAGGACAGCAATAGCAGCAATGGCAGCAGTAGCAGCGGCAAGGGCAGCAATGGAAGCAGCAGCAGCAAGGTCAGGAAGGGTAGCAATATAAGCAATGGCAGCAACAGTAGCAGCAACAGCAGCAGCAGCAAGGGCAGCAATATAAACAACAGCAGCAGCCACAATGGCGGCAGTAGCAGGGGCAGCAGCGGCAAGGGCTACAATAGAAGCAGCAGCAGAAGCAGGAATGGCAGCAGTAGCAGCCGCAGCCGCAAGGCAGCAATAGAAGCAGCAGCAGCAGCAAGGGCAGGAAGGGCAGCAATAGCTGCAGCAGCGGCAAGAGCAGCAATAGCAGGAATGGCAGGAACGGCAGCCAAGGAAGGAAGGGCAGCAGCGGCAGCAATAGCAGCAATGGCAGCAGCAGCGGCAAGGGCAGCATTAGCAGGAATGGCAGCAATGGCAGGAACGGCAGCCAAGGAAGGAAGGCCGTCAGCAGCGGCAGCATTAGCAACGGCAGCAATAGCAGCAGCAGCAAGGGCAGCAATGGCAGGAATGGCAGCAATAGCAGCAGCAGGAAGGGTAGCAATGGCAGGAAGGGCAGCCACAGAAGCAGTAGCAGCAACGGCAGCAATAGCAGCAGCAGCAAGGGCAGCAATGGCAGGAATGGTAGCAATAGCAGCAGCAGGAAGGGCAGCAATGGCAGGAAGGGCAGCCACGGAAGCAGTAGCAGCAACGGCAGCAAAAGCAGCAGCAGCAATGGCAGGAATGGCAGCAATAGCAGCAGCAGGAACGGCAGCAATGGCAGGAAGGGCAGCCACGGAAGCAGTAGCAGCAACGGCAGCAATAGCAGCAGCAGCAAGGGCAGGAATAGCAGCAATTGCAGCAGCAGCAATGGCAGGAATGGCAGGAATAGCAGCAGCAGGAAGGGCAGCAATGGCAGGAATGGCAGCCACGGAAGCAGGAGCAGGAGCAGCAAGGGCATGCAGGGCAGCAATAGCAGCAGCAACAGCAGCAGCAGCAGCAAGGGCAGAAACGGCAGCAATAGCAAACACGGCTGCAGCAGCAATAGCAGGAATGGCAGCAGCAGCATCGGCAGCAGCTGAAGCAGTATCAGGATTGGAATGGTCAGCAACAGCAGGATCAACTATGTGATATGATAGTTAGGTATTTGAGGCAAGAGATTTGTGGCCTTAGATTATGGTTGCAATATCCTGGTGCCCTACTGGACTCTGGAAGTGCCCCACATGGGCTGTACCTGGATCAGTCCGCCAGTCAGCAGATATCAGTGCATTGCCAGGTGTCAGAAGCTTGCATCTCAAACGACTGTTCAATAGGCCAGACCAGGACCAGTTGCCAGCTGCAGTATGCAAGCCAGCCAGTCAACAAAGATCAGTGTGTTGCCAGATGTGAGATGTCAGGTGGGTGCATCTTAAACGACTGTTCAATAGGCCAAGACCAGTTGCCAGCTGCAGTATGCAGGCCAGCCAGTCACAAAGATCAGTGCGTTGCCAGGTGTCAGAAGCTTGCATCACGAAATGCTGTACGACAGGGTGGGCCCAGGTGCCAGGGCCATTTCAGCATGCAGGCCAGCCAGTCAGCCAAGATCAGTGCGTTGCCAGGTGTCAGTCACTTGTATCATGAAATGCTGGTGAACAGGCTAGGACCAGTGGCTCAGGCCAGCTTGAGCATGCAGGCCAGCCTGTCAGCAGAGATCACTTTGTTGCCAGGTGTTAATAGGGTGCATCTCAAACGAATGTTCAATACGCCGGGACCATTAGCCAGTTGCCAGCTTCAGCATGCAGGCCAGCCAGTCAACAAAGACCAGTGCGTTGCCAGATGTGAGGTGTCAGGAGGGTGCATCTCAAACACCTGTTCATTAGGCCAGGACCAGGTTCCAAGGCCAGCTTCAGCATGCAGGCCAGCCAGTCAGCAGAGATCAGTTTGTTTGATGATATCAGATGCTTGCATCTGAAATAACTGTTCAACAGGCCAGGATCAGTGGCCAGGGCCAGCTTCAGCATGCAGGCCAGCCAATCAGCAGATATCAGTTTGTTTGATGATATCAGATGCTTGCATCTGAAACAACTGTTCATCAGGCCAGGATTAGTGGTCAGGGCCAGCTTCAGCATGCAGGCCAGCCAATCAGCAGAGATCAGTTTGTTTGATGATATCAGATGCTTGCATCTGAAACAACTGTTCATCAGGCCAGGATCAGTGGTCAGGGCCAGCTTCAGCATGCAGGCCAGCCAGTCAGCAGATATCAGTTTGTTTGATGATATCAGATGCTTGCATCTGAAACAACTGTTCATCAGGCCAGGATCAGTGGTCAGGGCCAGCTTCAGCATGCAGGCCAGCCAATCAGCAGAGATCAGTTTGTTTGATGATATCAGATGCTTGCATCTGAAACAACTGTTCATCAGGCCAGGATCAGTGGTCAGGGCCAGCTTCAGCATGCAGGCCAGCCAATTGGCAGATATCAGTTTGTTTGATGATATCAGATGCTTGCATCTGAAACAACTGTTCATCAGGCCAGGATCAGTGGTCAGGGCCAGCTTCAGCATGCAGGCCAGCCAATCAGCAGAGATCAGCGCGCTGCCAGGTGTCAGGAGGGTGTATCTCAAACGACTGTTCAGTAGGCCAGGACCTGTGTCCAGGGCCAATCAGCATGCAGGCCAGCCAATCAGCAGAGATCAGTGCGCTGCCAGGTGTCAGGAGGGTGTATCTCAAACGACTGTTCAGTAGGCCAGGACCTGTGTCCAGGGCCAATCAGCATGCAGGCCAGCCAATTCGCAGGCCACTTAGTCAGTCAGCAAGTCAGCCAGTCAGTCAGTCGGCATATATCAGTGTGTTTGATAATAACAGAAGCTTGCATCTCAAGTGATTTTTCAGTAGGCTAGGACCAGGTTCCAAGGCCAGCTTCAGCATGCAGGCCACCCATCTAAGCCACCCACCCCTCTGTCCCATCCATTTACCCACCCACCCCTCTATCCCACCCACCCATTTACCCACCCACCCATCTACCCCACTCATCCATGCAGAACGTGCTCATGCTATGCGAAGACCTGACTATGGCATCCTACTACCCCATGTTGGTGGTAGCTGCCTTGATGCACTCCACGAAGCACATATCGGAAATGGCGGAGAAGTCTGCTTCTGCTGACATGCTGTATGGTGCCGCCACGTCGTATGCATTTGTCGGTGAGTATGGGTGTAGTGCAGGGGTATTGTTTTATGGCATGAGCAGCCCTTCCTATGCAACAGATGTGTTTGTCGGTAAGAATGGGTGTAGTGCAGGGGTATCATTTTACAAATGAGCAGCACTTCCTTTGACTAGGCTGAAGTTACCGTAGTGCTGTATGGTGTTTCTGCATTGTATGCATTTGTCGGTGAGTATGGGTGTAGTGCAGGGATATTGCCGGCAGTCTGACTAGGCTTAAGTGACCGTAGTGCTGTATGGTGCCTCCACATCGTATGCATTTGTCGGTGAGTATGGGTGTAGTGCAGGAGTATCGTTTTGCAAATGAGCAGCACATCCTATGCAGCAGATACTGGGCCAAACCTGAAGCTTCCTATTGCATCATGAAGCAGACCAACTTGCTACACATGACTAGGGAACGGCAATATGATATCATATGATGCCGGCAGTCTGACTAGGCTAAAGTTACCCTAGTGCTGTATGATGCCTCCACGTCGTATGCATTTGTTGGTGAGTATGGGTGTAGAGCAGGGATGTCAATTTGCAAATGAGCAGCACATCCTATGCAGTAGATACTGGGCCAAACCTGAAGCTTCCTATTGCATCATGAAGCAGACCAACTTGCTACACATGACTAGGGAACGGCAATATGATATCATATGATGCCGGCAGTCTGACTAGGCTAAAGTCACCCTAGTGCTGTATGATGCCTCCACATCGTATGCATTTGTCGGTGAGTATGGGTGTAGTGCAGGAGTATCGTTTTGCAAATGAGCAGCACATCCTATGCAGTAGATACTGAGCCAAACCTGAAGCTTCCTATTGCATCATGAAGCAGACCAACTTGCTACACATGACTAGGGAACGGCAATATGATATCATATGATGCCGGCAGTCTGACTAGGCTAAAGTCACCCTAGTGCTGTATGATGCCTCCACGTCGTATGGGTTTGTCGGTGAGTATGGGTGTAGTGCAGGAGTATCGTTTTGCAAATGAGCAGCACATCCTATGCAGTAGATACTGGGCCAAACCTGAAGCTTCCTAATGCATCATGAAGCAGACCAACTTGCTACACATGACTAGGGAACGGCAATATGATATCATATGATGCCGGCAGTCTGACTAGGCTTAAGTTACCCTAGTGCTGTATGATGCCTCCACATCGTATGCGTTTGTCGGTGAGTATGGGTGTAGTGCAGGAGTATCGTTTTGCAAATGAGCAGCACATCCTATGCAGTAGATACTGGGCCAAACCTGAAGCTTCCTAATGCATCATGAAGCAGACCAACTTGCTACACATGACTAGGGAACGGCAATATGATATCATATGATGCCGGCAGTCTGACTAGGCTTAAGTTACCCTAGTGCTGTATGATGCCTCCACGTCGTATGCGTTTGTCGGTGAGTATGGGTGTAGAGCAGGGATGTCAATTTACAAATGAGCAGCACATCCTATGCAGCAGATACTGGGCCAAACCTGAAGTCTTTTGTATCATGAAGCGGACCAGCTCATGACCCATGACTAGGATACGACAATATGATATCATGTCAACATATGATGCTGGTAGTCTGATTGGCTAAAGCTACCATTTATGTACAATATCATTTGATGCAAGTTGTATGGTATATATATATATACATATATATATATATATAAATATATATATACTCGCCTTCGGTTCACATCATATCATATGCCGGTCCCTACTCATGACCATTGCCCATGACCAGCTCATTACTAAACTCAATGCGTTACTTAATACCATACTTACTAATTACATCATTACCTCATCACGATACTCGTAACCTCATTGCCCCAATACCGAACTCATTATTGTTTTAATTTCCGTACTAATTATCCCATTACCTTGTTGCCTCATTACGATTCTCATTACGTTCCTACCTGAATACCGTGCCCATCACCGTTTTCATTTCCATATTCATTATAAGCTCATTACCTGATTGCCTCATTCCCATCATCATGTCACGGACTCGGCTACTTATTGCAGGTTCTCAGCTACCACACGGGCTCAAGAGCTGGTAGCTTAATGCGCTTCGCTTCCCCGCCTGGTGGCCGAAACGAAAAAGAAAGAACAGCGATAGTTTGTTTTCGCCCTCTCCGCCTGCCTACCAATTTTCAGGCGGAACTAAATTCGGTGACATCCACTACCATGCTAATCACCTTCATTACCACACTTATCACCTGATTGCCTCATTTCCATATTAATTATAATCTCATTACCTGATTTCCTCATTCCCATGCTAATCACCGCCCTCATTACCACACTTATCACCTGACTGCCTCATTGCCACATTCATTATAATCTCATTACCTGATTTCCTCATTCCCATGCTAATCACCTCCCTCATTACCACACGTATCACCTGATTGCCTTACTGCCATACTTATCACCTCCCCAGACCAACCAAACTCAAACCCAAACCCAGCGAATCCTAAGCCCTAAAACCATCATACGTAAACCCTAAACCCTTAATCCCAACCCTTGTCAGATCCACCATACTCAGTACCTTCCATCTGTCAGATCCACCATACTCAGTACCCTCCATCTTTTCTCAGGCTTGGCGCTACCTGCTATTGCGCGCCTGTTTGTGAACGCCCTCAGCAAGCCTGGAAGGGTAGGTGCAGCTGGGTTTATTCTCTTTATTTTGGTGTACATGGTGGGCTTCTTATATTTTATTTTGAGCTGTGTGAACCAGCTCCTGGACAGCACCCCAATGTTGTTGGTGAACGCCCTCAGCAAGACTGGAAGGGTAGGTGCAGCTGGGTTCATTCTCTTAATTTTGGTGTACATGGTGGGCGTCTTACATTTATCTTGCGCTTTATTTTGGTGTACATGATGCGTTCGTGGTTGGTCCATTCTATTCCTATAGTATTATATGAAACAGCTCCTAGGCAATACCCCGAAGCTGTTTGTGAACGACCTCAGCAAGACTGGAAGGGTTGGCGCAGCTGGTTTGATTCTCTTTATTTTGGTGTACATGGTGTGTTCATGGTTGGTCCATTCTATTCCTATTGTATTGTATAAAACAGCTCCTAGGCAACACCCCGAAGCTGTTTGTGAATGCCCTCAGCAAGACTGGAAGGGTTGGCGCAGCTGGTTTGATTCTCTTTATTTTGGTGTACATGGTGTGTTCATGGTTGGTCCATTCTATTCCTATTGTATTGTATAAAACAGCTCCTAGGCAACACCCCGAAGCTGTTTGTGAATGCCCTCAGCAAGACTGGAAGGGTTGGCGCAGCTGGTTTGATTCTCTTTATTTTGGTGTACATGGTGTGTTCATGGTTGGTCCATTCTATTCCTATTGTATTGTATAAAACAGCTCCTTGGCAACACCCCGAAGCTGTTTGTGAACGCCCTCAGCAAGACTGGAAGGGTTGGCGCAGCTGGGTTGATTTTCATTATTTTGGTATACTTAGTGCTTTCATAGTGCCTCCACCCCCACACCACCCCCACACCACTATGCACCAGCCGCCATGACACCCCCTGTACTGTCTGCCACCCCCCCCAGCTGGCCCACTTCATCAACAAGCCTTGTGTGCAATAGTGCCTCCACCACCACCTCCACCCCCACCATGCACCAGCCGCCATAACACACTCCCTGTACTGTGTATGTCACCTTGCAGCTGGCCCATTACCTGAACAAGCCTTGTGTGTAATAGTACCATCACACCACCCCCACCCAACCATGCACCAGCCGCCATACCCCCCCCCCCCCCCCCCCCTGTACTGCATGTCACCTTGCAGCTGGCCCACTTCCTGAACAAGCCTTGAGTGCAACAGTACCTCCACACCGCACCCCCCCCCACCCAACCATGCACCAGCCGCCATACCCCCTCCCCCCCCCCCCCCCCCTGTACTGCATGTCACCTTGCAGCTGGCCCACTTCCTGAACAAGCCTTGTGTGCAACAGTACCTCCACACTGCACCACCCCCACCCAACCATGCACCAGCCGCCATACCCCCCGTAGCACGTCAACTTGCAGCTGGCCCACTTCCTGAACAAGCCTTGTGTGCAACAGTACCTCCACACCACACCACCCCCACCCAACCATGCACCAGCCGCCATAACCCCCCCCACACACACACCCCACCCCCCCCACCCCCTGTACTGCACGTCACCTTGCAGCTGGCCCACTTCCTGAACAAGCCCTTGTGTGTATTAGTACAATGCGTCCTAGTCACTGACCTAATGCTCAGAGCCCCAGTCCTGATCGAGCCCTTGCAAGACTGGGCCAAGCGCTCTTCTGTACTTGCGTACTTCACTGAGGCTGTGCTGGCACCTCCAAGGGGAGGCAGTGCATATGGCTACGGTGCAAGATCTACGGTTTGCACTCAGGTGGCTGTCATCACACTTGGCTTCGCATCAGTGGTGAGTGGATCCCACTAAAACCCTAAACCCTATAACCTTAAGACACGTTTTGCACCCAGGTGGCAGTCATCACACTTAGCTTCGCATCAGTGGTGAGTGGATCCCACTAAAACCCTAAACCCTATAACCTTAAAACACGTTTTGCACCCAGGTGGCCGTCATCACACTTAGCTTCGCATCAGTGGTGAGTGGATCCCACTAAAACTGAAAAACCCTAAACGCTATAACACACATGGTATCGTATGTACAACATACGTGATATGGTATCTACAACACACATGGGATCGCATGTACAAAACATACAAGATCGCACATACAACACACATGATATTGCGTGTGCAACATATATGAGATCCCATGTACAACAAACACGAGATTGTATAAACTGCACACACGATATCGCATGTAAAACACACATGAGATCGCTTGTTCAACACACACGATATCGTATATACAACACACCCTAGATCACATGTACAACACACATGAGATCGCATGTACAAAACACGTGAGATCACATGTACAACACACACAAGATCGCATGTACAAAACACATGAGATCGCATGTTCAACACACCCTAGATCATATGTACAACACACCCTAGATCACATGTACAACACACCCTAGATCACATGTACAACACACATGAGATCGCTTGTTCAACACGCACGCGATCGCATATTCAACACACACTAGATCGCATGAAACAACACACACGAGATCGCACATTCAACACACATGAGATCGCATATACAACAACACACATGCGATTGCATAAACAACACACACAAGATTGCATATAATTATATAAACATACATCGGTGACTAATGCCAGCTCCTGCTTACGCTGTGGTGTCCTTAACTTCACGTCCTGAGAGTGACTGCATTACTCAGATGTCAGAATTTCAATTTCAATATAAACATACATGGATATTGAAGTCCCCCCAACAACAACGACAACAATAAAACACTCTATGTTATGTTCCACCCCTAGGCAGCTCGTAATGGGTGTTGGCATAGAATACACACACGCTACCACCACCACCTACCTCCCACCACCAACACCACCCACCAACCCACCAACACTACCCACCAACACAAACCCTACCCCCCCCCCCCCCCCCACCACCACCACCACCACCACCCAATCACCCACTCACCCTTCCACTTATGTTCTTGGGTTTGCAGTCCTCCTTCATCTTGGAAGTGGCAGAGGCACTCAATGTCCTGCAAGCACAAAGATCTCCTCCCGCTACTACCACCGCCACCACTACCACCAACACCAAAACTACCCCCCCCCCCCCCCCCCCCCCCCCCCCACCACCACCACCACCACCACCACCAACAACAACCCCCACCACCACCACCACCCACTCACCCTTCCACCTATCTTCTTGGGTTCGCAGTCCTCCTTCATCTTGGAAGTGGCAGGGGCACCCGAGATCTTGCAAGCACGAAGATCTCCTCCGCTACTACCACCAATGTCACTACCACCAACACAACCCACCAACCCACCAACACTACCCCCCCCCCCCCCCCCCAACACACACACACCCTACCCCCTACCCCCCCCCCCCCCCCCCCCCCCCTCCCAACACCAACACCCACTCAATCTTCCACCTGTGTTCTTGGGTTCGCAGTCCTCTTTCATCTTGGAAGTGGCAGAGGCACCCGAGATCTTGCAAGCACGAAGATCTCCTCCCTCCGCGCTCGCGAATGCAGTTTTTAAGGTAGGCTTGCTATATACACTGCTATGGTTCGGATTTGGATCCAAGGTTGGGGGGGAGGGGGGGTGGGTGGGAGGGGCACTCGCAAATGCAGTTTGTAAGGTAGGCTTGCTATATCCACTGCTTTTGCTTTGGATCTGGATCCATGGTAGGGGGGTGAGTGGTGGTGGTGGGTGGGAGGGGCACTCGCAAATGCAATTTTGAAGGTAGGCTTGCTGTATTCACTGCTTTTGGTTTGGATCTGGATCCAAGGTGGGGGGGGAGGGGGGGGGGGGGGGGGGGGGGGGGGAGGGGTGTTCGCAAATGCAGTTTTGAAGGTAGGCTTGCTGTATCCACTGCTTTTGCTTTGGATCTGGGTCCGAGGTGGGGGGAGTTAGTGGTGGTGGGTGGGAGGGGCACTCGCAAATGCAGTTTTGAAGGTAGGCTTGCTATATCCACTGCTTTTGCTTTGGATCTAGGGTCCAAGGTAGGGGGGTGAGAGGTGGTGGGTGGGAGGGGCACTCGCAAATGCAGTTTTGAAGGTAGGCTTGCTGTATCCACTGCTTTTGCTTTGGATCTGGATCCATGGTAGGGGGGTGAGTGGTGGTGGTGGGTGGGAGGGGCACTCGCAAATGCAGTTTTGAAGGTAGGCTTGCTGTATCCACTGCTTTTGCTTTGGATCTGTGTCCGAGGTGGGGGGAGTTAGTGGTGGTGGGTGGGAGGGGCACTCGCAAATGCAGTTTTGAAGGTAGGCTTGCTATATCCACTGCTTTTGCTTTGGATCTAGGGTCCAAGGTAGGGGGGTGAGAGGTGGTGGGTGGGAGGGGCACTCGCAAATGCAGTTTTGAAGGTAGGCTTGCTGTATTCACTGCTTTTGCTTTGGATCTGGATCCATGGTAGGGGGGGTGAGTGGTGGTGGTGGGGTGGGAGGGGCACTCGCAAATGCAGTTTTGAAGGTAGGCTTGCTGTATCCACTGCTTTTGCTTTGGATCTGGGTCCGAGGTGGGGGGAGTTAGTGGTGGTGGGTGGGAGGGGCACTCGCAAATGCAGTTTTAAAGGTAGGCTTGCTATATCCACTGCTTTTGCTTTGGATCTAGGGTCCAAGGTAGGGGGGTGAGAGGTGGTGGGTGGGAGGGGCACTCGCAAATGCAGTTTTGAAGGTAGGCTTGCTGTATCCACTGCTTTTGCTTTGGATCTGGATCCATGGTAGGGGGGTGAGTGGTGGTGGTGGGTGGGAGGGGCACTCGCGAATGCAGTTTGTAAGGTAGGCTTGCTGTATCCACTGCTTTTGGTTTGGATCTGGATCCAAGGTGGGGGGGAAGGGGTGGGTGGGTGGGTGGGGGGGGTGAGTGGTGGCGGGTGGGAGGGATGTTCGCAAATGCAGTTTGTAAGGTAGGCTTGCTGTATCCACTGCTTTTGCTTTGGATCTGGGTCCGAGGTGGGGGGGAGTTAGTGGTGGTGGGTGGGAGGGGTACTCGCAAATGCAGTTTTGAAGGTAGGCTTGCTATATCCACTGCTTTTGCTTTGGATCTAGGGTCCAAGGTAGGGGGGTGAGAGGTGGTGGGTGGGAGGGGCACTCGCGAATGCAGTTTTGAAGGTAGGCTTGCTGTATCCACTGCTTTTGCTTTGAATCTGGGTCCAAGGTAGGGTGGTGGTGGTGGTGGGTGGGAGGGGTGTTCGCAAATGCAGGTTTTAAGGTAGGCTTGCTATATCCACTGCTTTTGGTTCGGATTTATCAAATAGTTAAACAACCATATATCAAATATGTATACATTATCATACTAAATAGTTCAACAATGCACTTTAGGTGGGCTTGCTATCACATTAAATTACGTTGTTATCAACAGGCCTTTGTTGACCTTAGACAAGCCCGCTCCCCAACATCCGGGAGGGGTCTTCTAGCTCATCTCCCCACCCCCCACCACTCACTCCCCCCCCCCCCCGCTCCCCCTCCCACTCTCCCCCTCCCCTTCCCACTCACCCCCTCCCCCTCCCACTCACCCCCTCCCACCCACCCCACCCCCCTCCCATTCCCCCATCCCTCTTCCCCTCCTACCCACCCCATCCCCCTCCCACTCATCCCCTCCCCCTCCCCTTCCCCCTCCCACTCACCTCTTCCCCTTCCCTCCCACTTACCCCCTCCCCCTCCCACTCACCCCCTCCCCTTCCCCCTCCCACCCACCATACCCTCCCACCCACCATACCCCAGACACCTCCCCCTCCCCCTCCCACTCACTCACCCCCCCTCCCCCTCCCTCTCCCCTACCCCTCCCCCTCCATACCCCTACCCCCCCTACCATTCCACTCCCACTCCCACTCCTTCCCCTACCCACTCACCCCCTCCCCCTCCCACTCACCCCCTCCCACTCACCCCATCCCACTCACTCTGACCCTCCCACCCAACCACTCTCCCCATACCCTCCCACCCACCCCACCCCCCTCCCCCTCCCACCCCTCCCCCTCCCCTCCCCTTATCCCCCCCCTCCCCCTCCCCCTCCCACCCCCCTCCCATCCCACTCACACTACTACTCCCCTCCCACTCCCCCCCCACCCCTGACCCTCCCACCCAACCACCTTGCAGAACAACTCCCTTGAGCCATTAGTCATCTACCTCCGCCGCTTACCGTTCACGCGTAAGGTTGTACTATGCGCAGTTGCCTGCGTGGCACTACTCCAGATGGGAGGAGTCACCTCCATCGTAGTCCAGCTCGTACTAGCGGTGTTCTACAATACTGTTACCAATAGCACGCCGGCCATCCTGCTCCTTATCATGCTTGGCGTGGGGGTGGAGGTGGCAGGTGTGATGTACATCACGAGTGACCTTCAGGCTTCAGAAGATGAGGTCCACGAATTCGATTCCATGAGCTATAGGTAGGGAGCTTTGATGTCCTGTCCATGGTGTTGTTGTAGATGGTGGTGGGTGTGGGTGGTGGTGGTAGTTTTGGTGGTGGGTGTTGGAGGTGGCAGGTGTGATGTACATCATGAGTGACCTTCAGGCGTCAGAGGATGAGGTCCACGAATTCGATTCCATGAGCTATCGGTAGGGAGCTTTGATGTCCTTTCCATGGTGTTGTTGTAGCTGGTGGTGGGTGTGGGTGGTGGTGTTAGTTTTGGTGGTGGGTGTGAATAGTAGTGGTGGTGTTAGTTTTGGTGGTGGGTGTGGGTAGTGGTGGTTGTAAGTGTGGGTAGTGGTGGCGGTGGTGGATTTGGTGGTGGCAGGTTTGATGTACATCACGAGTGAGGATCGGGCTTCAGGGGATTAGGTCCACAACTTCGATTCCATGAGCTGCAGGTTGGGAGCTTTTGTGTCCTTGCCATGGTGATGGTGTTGTTGGTGGGTTTGGGTTGTGGTGGTGGCGGTGGTGGATTTTTCGGTGGCAGGTTTGATGTACATCATGAGTGAGCTTCAGGCTTCTGGGGATGAGGTCCACACCTTCGATTCCATGAGCTTTAGGCAGGGAGCTTTTTTGTCGTTGCAATGGTGGTCGTCATGGTAGTGGGTGTGGGTAGTGGTGGTAGTGGTGGATTTGGTGGTGGGTGTGGGTGGTGGTGGTGGTGGGTATGGGTAGTGGTGGTGGTGGTAGTTTTGGTGGTGGGTGTGGGTAGTGGTGGTAGATGTAGTGGTGGGTGTTGGTGGTGGTGGTAGTTTTGGTGGTGGGTGTTGCTGTGTTGGTGGTGGCAGGTTTGATGTATATCACGAGTGAGCATCAGGCTGCAGAGGATGAGGTCCACAACAACTATTCCATGAGCTATGAGTAGGTAGCTTTTATTACCTTTTCATGGTGTTGTTGTTGGTGGTGGGTGTGGCTAGTGGTGATGGGTGGTGGTCGTAGATTTGGTGGTGGCAGGTGTGATATCCTTGCCATGGTGGTGGGTGTGGCTAGTGGTGACGGGTGGTGGTCGTAGATTTGGTGGTGGCAGGTGTGACATCCTTGCCGTGGTGGTGATGGGTGGTGGCGGCGGTAAATTTGGTGGTGGGTGTGGGTCGTGGTGGTGGTGGTTGTTTGTAGTTTGGAATCCTAAAGAACGCCACCCACCCCACCCTCCCAAAACCACCACCGGACACACACGCTCCATACCCCTAATCCCTGCTCACTACCCTCCCTACCTTCCCCCCCCTATATTTTCTACTCCTAACCCTGCGCATACCCTACCCCTACACACACAAACACAAACACACACACACCCTCGCTACCCCTAACAACAACACACTGCGCATCCAGGTTTAGGGAATCCTAGAGTACCCCACCCACCCAAACCCTCCACAAACACACACACTCCCTACCATTAACAACAACACATTGCCCATCCCGGTTTAAGGAATCCCAGAATACCCCACCCACCCAAACCCACCACACACACACACACACTACTTCAACAACAATAACAACGCCCAACCAGGTCCTCGAAATCCCACACTACCCCACCCACTCAAACCCCTCACACTCGCACGCACACACACTCACTACCCCTAACAACCACACCCCACCCGTCCAGATACTCGGAAGCCCCCCCCCCCCACTACCCCACTACCCCCCCCACACACACTCTCTCACACACACACTCCCTACCCCTAACACCAACACACCACCCACCCAGGTCCTCGGAATCCCTCACGCACGCACGCCTGCGTGAGGTTCAACGAAACTTGAAGCAGGCTCCCAACGCTGGTTGGTCACCCAGCCCCCCAAGCAGCGAGGCAGCCAGCGCCGTCACGAGCGGCAGACACTCCTTCAGCCTCTCCGAGACGCCCCATCGCCACTCCCTAGGCAAGCCTAGGGCGAGTTTCAGAAACATGCAAACCGGAGGTCACTCGAGCATCCTCTCAACGATGGAGGAAGATGGAGAGGAGGGCCCGATGTCGTTGGAATATGGCCACCGAATGGAAGCGATGATAAACTTCCGGGCATTCATGCAGGGCCTGGGGCACCAGCCTGGGGCCTACTCGCTGGACGAGTTCATAAAGGGGGCTGCAAGAGCAATTGAGGTGCGTGGGGGATAGGGGGGGGGGGGGGGGCATTCATGCAGGGCCTGGGGCACGAGCCTGGGGCCTACTCGCTGGATGAGTTCATTAAGGGGGCTGCAAGTGCAATTTAGGTGCGTGGGGTGGGGGGGGGCATAGGGGGGGGGGGGGGGGGGGGCATTCATGCAGGGCTTGGGGCATTAGCCTGGGGCCTACTCACTGGACAAGTTCATTAAGGGGCTGCAAGTGCAATTGAGGTGCGTGGGGGGGGGGGGGGGGGGGGGGGGGGGCATTCATGCAGGGCTTGGGGCATTAGCCTGGGGCCTACTCACTGGACAAGTTCATTAAGGGGGCTGCAAGTGCAATTGAGGTGCGTGTGTGTGGGGCGGAGGTGTGTGGGGGGGGGGGAGGGGGGGGGCATTCATGCAGGGCCTGGGGCACATTCTGGGCCTACTCACTGGACGAGTTTATAAAGGGGGCTGCACGTGCAATCAAGGTGCGTGGGGGGGGGGGGGGGGGCATTCATGCAGGGCTTGGGGCACCAGTCTGGGACCTACTCGCTTGATGCGTTCATTAAGGGGCTGCAAGTGTAATTGAGGTGCATGTGTGTGTGGGAGGGGGGGGGGGGGGGGGGGGGGGGAGCACCACCACCGCCCACCACCACCACGGACCCCCCACCCACTCCCTCCCCTCTTCATATCATCTTCCCCGGCGTTAACCACACCAGCTTCTGCTTGCTCAAGGCCAGCATGACTGCAGTCAAAACCTACACCTACCAACACCACCAACACCTACCCAACACCCACCACTACCAACACCAACCACTACCAACACCGACCCACCACCCACTCCCTCCCCTCTTCATATCATCTTCCCCGGCGTTAACCACACCAGCTTCTGCTTGCTCAAGGCCAGCATGACTGCAGTCAAAACCTACACCTATCAACACCACCAACACCTACGCAACACCCACCACTACCAACACCGACCACTACCAACACCGACCACTACCAACACCGACCCACCACCCACTCCCTCCCCTCTTCATATCATCTTCCCCGGCGTTAACCACACCCGCTTCTGCTTGCTCAAGGCCAGCATGACTGCAGTCAAAACCTACACCTATCAACACCACCAAAACCTACCCAACACCCACCACTACCAACACCGACCTCTACCAACACCGACCCACCACCCACTCCCTCCCCTCTTCATATCATCTTCCCCGGCGTTAACCACACCAGCTTCTGCTTGCTCAAGGCCAGCATGACTGCAGTCAAAACCTACACCTATCAACACCACCAACACCTACCCAACACCCACCACTACCACCACCGACCACTACCACCACCGACCCACCACCCACTCCCTTCCCTCTTCAGAACATCTTCCCTGGTGTTAACCACGCCAGCTTCTGCTTGCTCAAGGCCAGCATGACGACAGTCAACACCTACACCTACCAACACCCACACCTACCATTACCAACACCCATCACCACCACCACTGACCCACCACCCACTCCCTCCCCTCTTCAGAACATCTTCCCTGGTGTTAACCACGCCAGCTTTTGCTTGCTCAAGGCCAGCATGACAGCAGTCAACATCTACACGGTCCTCGGCGAAGGGGCCCAGAGGCCACCTAGGGTCAATGTAGCCGTCGCCCCAGGCACCCTCATCCTGCATGTGCTACGGAGCTGCCAACCCATATTCATCTCAGACATAATGACCTTTCCCGGACCCTGCTCCGATGTCCAGTTCATGCGCTTTGTGTTGGGGCTAAAAGCGGTCGCGTGCGTTCCCCTAGTAGTGGCGAACTCTCGCATCCTTGGATTCTTACGCCTAGGTTTCGCGCAATCCTGTATTTGGGAGGAGACAGATAAGGTGAGGATTATGTTTTGGTTTAGTTTTTGTTTTAGAGTTTGGGGTTCAGGGTCTTTTTCAGAAGCTTTCGTGTATGTTGGTTCGGGTGTTAGGGGTTGGGTATGGGTGTGGTTTGTGGGTCAGAGGAGGTGAATTCTTGCCCTAAGGTTTCGCGCAATCCTGTACTTGGGAGGAGGCAGATATGGTGAGGATTATGTTTTGGTTTAGTTTTGGTTTTGGAGTTTGGGGTTCAGGGTCTTTCTCAGAAGCTTTCGTGTATGTTGGTTCGGGTGTTAGGGGTTGGGTATGGGTGTGGTTTGCGGGTCAGAAGAGGTGAATTCTTGCCCTATGGTTTCGCGCAATCCTGTACTTGGGAGGAGGCAGATATGGTGAGGATTATGTTTTGGTTTCGTTTCGGTTTTGGAGTTCCGGGTTCAGGGTCATGCAAAGCTGTCGTGTTTGTTGGTTGGGTTGTGTGTGGGTGTTAAGGGTTGTGTGTGGGTGTTGGTTGTGGTGCGATGGGGTTGGATGTGGTGTTTAGGATTGGGTTTGCGGGTCAGAGGATGTGGGTTTATGTGCTTCGGTTTCGTCAAATGTTGGGTTATGAGAAGAGTCAACAACGCAGCACCAATCTTCTTCATCATCATCACCACCACCACCACCACCATAACCATCACCATCACCATCACCATCACCACCACAATCACACTGTCCCCCCTTTCCCCCCAGAATAAACAACCATCACCACCACCACCACCACCATCCTCGCCACCATCACCATCATACTGTCCCCCCTTTTTCCCCAGAGCCTGGCCAAGCAACTAGCACTGGTGTTGAGTAGTAGCAGCAGAATAAACAACCATCACCACCACCACCACCACCACCACCACCACCACCATCACCACCACCGCAACCACCACCGCCACCATCACCACCACCACCGCCACCGCCACCATCCTCGCCACCGTCACCATTGTACTCTTCCCCCTGTCCCCTTAGAGCCTGGCCAAGCAAGTAGCACTGGTGTTGAGTAGCAGTAGCGAATAAACAACCATCACCACAACCACCACCATCACCACCACCGTCACCATTGTACTGTTCCCCCTTTCCCCTTAGAGCCTGGCCAAGCAACTAGCAATGATTTTGAGTAGCAGTAGTGGAATAAACAACCCGGGTCCAATGGGCTTCAACCCGGACGACACTCTAAGTGGGGATAATGGTAGCAGCCACCCTTCCACGCGTGCTCCCTCCCAAGCGTCATCGCACAGCAACCTCATGCATGGATGGGCAGATCATCACAACACTAGCGAAGGCTTTCAGGATGGCCACTATATTGAGGGCGAGATGAGCGAGCGTGAAATGCACATGCGCGCCTCGTTGTCTGATATGCCCCCACCCAAGGGGGGGTCTAACGGGGTCCAGACGCACAGCAGCATACAGCAGCAGCAGATGCTGTTGAGACAGCAACAACAGCAACAACAGCAGCAGAAGCAGCAGCAACAGCAGAAGCAGCAACAACAAATGCACCTGAATCGGCATCTAAACCAGGTCAAGAATCTCCCGCAGGCGCAGGGGGGGCTTGGCCCAGTGGATATGCTCGACCAGCCAGGTTCATCGCGAAGGAGGTCGATCAGTAGTATCGATGACGAGTTCGGCATGGACGACTCCAGCTCGTTGAGGGGTGCTTCCAGTATAGCAGGGTCTTATCGTCGTCAGGATCAAAATTCAAGTAAGTTTGGGCGTAAGGATGGGGTGTTAGTTGCTTAGCTTGGGTTTGTCAAGTATGATATATATATATATATATATATATATATATATATATATATATATATATATATATATATGTGTGTGTGTGTATATGTTGGGGTGGGGTGGGGGGCTTTGGCATGGATGACCCAGTTGCACCAGTGTTGAGGGATGCTTCCAGTACAGCAGGGTCGCATCGTCGTCAAGATCAAAACCCAAGTAAGGATGGGGTGTTGGCTGCATAGCTTATGGGGTTGTCAAGTATGATGTATAGTATATATATGTGTGTATATGTTGTGGTGGGGTGGGGTGGGATGGATTACTCGAGCTCGCCAGTGTTGATGGGTTGTTCCAGTGTAGCTGTGTCACATTGTTTCCAAGTTCAAAACTCAAGGGAGAATGGGGTGTTGGTTGCATAGCTTATGGGGTTGTCAGGTATGATGTATAGTATATATTTGTCGTGGTGGTGGTGCGTGGGGTGGGGTGGGGTGTGGGGGTGTGTGGGGGGGCTTAGGCATGGATGACTAAAGCGCACCAGTGTTGATGGATGCTTCCAACATAGCAGGGTCGCATCGGCGTCAAGATCAAAACTCAAGGAAGGATGGGGTGTTGGTTGCATAGCTTATGGGGTTGTTAAGTACGATTTCTAATATGTATATTTATGTATATATATAGGGGCCCTAACCCCCAAGCCCCCAAGCCCCACCAAACAATGTTACATTGTCGACAGTTGCCTTGATCCCAATTTTTTTTTCAAATCTGAAAGTGGGTTTTTCCTAGCTTTATGGTTACAGGCCTCCTCCAGGGACAGCATTTTAGTGCTTCCTACAGCTTTTGATAGCTTTTGTAGCTTTTCGGGTCCATTTAGGGCACAGAACAAAAACTGTTTTTGAACTTGTTTATAGCGATCATTTCGCTGAAATGGGGTCAAAACTAGCGATCGCTATATAAAGCGGAAAACCAACTGCTCGATCCACACATGCCCAACGGCCATAAGACCAAGGGCTATAGATAGCCCTTTTCAAATGCTGCAAAATATGCTGCACATGCTATCAACAACCAACCCAACCAACCACTGCTCTCTTGCACCCCAGGTGGCTCAACCAACCAACCCAACCAACCACTGCTCTCTTGCACCCCAGGTGGCTCAACCAACCAACCCAACCAACCACTGCTCTCTTGCACCCCAGGTGGCTCAACCAACCAACCCAACCAACCACTGCTCTCTTGCACCCCAGGTGGCTCAACCAACCAACCCAATCAAGCAGCCGACTGACCTTTTTGTGACCCCAGGTGGCTACAGCCAACCAACCAACCCTCCCATGCATCCCAGGTGGCTGCTGCCAACCAACCCAATCAGTCAGCCAACCGCCCCACCAACCAACCAACCCAAACAACCAACTGCCCCTCTCTGGCAGCCCAGGAGGCTGCAGTCAACCAACTTACCTAACCAACCAACCAACCCTCTCGTGCACCCCAGGTGGCTACAACACTGGTAATGAGTTCCGCAGTATAACGCCATCCCCCTCAATGGATACGGGAACAGTGTGTAAGAGGCTCAACCCAACCCAAACCAACCCAAATCAACCCAAACCAACCCAACCAACCCTCTCGTACACCCCAGGTGGCTACGACACTGGTAATGAGTTCTGCCAGTACAACACCATCCCCCTCAATGGATGCGGGAACAGTGTGTATAAGGCTCACCCAACCCAAACCAACCCAAATCAACCCAACCCAACCAACCCAACCAACCCAAACCAACCCAACCAACCCTCTCGTGCACCCCAGGTGGCTACGACACTGGTAATGAGTTCGGCCAGTACAACGCCATCCCTCTCCATGGATACGGGAACAATGTGTAGGAGGCTCACCCAACCCAAACCAAACAGAACCAAACCAACCACCCCAAACCAACCAACCCTCTCGTGCACCCCAGGTGGCTACGACACTGGTAATGAGTTCGGCCAGTACAACGCCATCCCCCTCCATGGATACGGGAACAATGTGTATGAGGCTCACCCAACCCAACCCAAACCAAACCAAACCAACCACCCCAAACCAACCAACCCTCTCGTGCACCCCAGGTGGCTACGACACTGGTAATGAGTTCCGCCAGTACAACACCATCCCCCTCAATGGATACGGGAACAGTGTGTATGAGGCTCACCCAACCCAAACCAACCCAAATCAACCCAAACCAACCAACCCAACCAACCCAAACCAAACCAACCAACCCTCTCGTGCACCCCAGGTGGCTACGACACTGGTCATGAGTTCGACCAGTACAACACCATCCCACTCCATGGATACGGGAACAATGTGTAGGAGGCTCACCCAACCCAAACCAACCCAAACCAACCAACCAACCACCCCAAACCAACCAACCCTCTCGTGCACCCCAGGTGGCTACGACACTGGTCATGAGTTCGGCCAGTATAACACCATCCCACATAATGGATACGGGAACAGTGTGTATGAGGCTCACCCAAACCAACCCAAATCAACCCAAACCAATCAACCCAAACCAACCCAACCAACCCTCTCGTGCACCCCAGGTGGCTACGACACTGGTAATGAGTTCGGCCAGCACAACGCCATCCCACATAATGGATACGGGAACAGTGTGTATGAGGCTCAGCCAAACCAACCCAAATCAACATAAACCAACCAACCAACCAACCAACCCTCTCGTGCACCCCAGGTGGCTACGACACTGGTAATGAGTTCGGCCAGCACAACGCCATCCCACATAATGGATACGGGAACAGTGTGTATGAAGCCCCCAGGCCTGTCCAGATGACTCCTAAGCCGCAGACCGGCCCACTTACGGACATCAAAATGTTTGAAGTTATTGGGAGAGGGGGCTTCGGGTCGGTGTATAAGGCTTTCTGGCATGGCCAAATTGTGGCAGTGAAGGTGAGCTGTTTGTCGGTGTTCAAAGGAAAATATGTTATTAAGAAGTTTGGAGTTATTGGGAGAGGGGGCTTCGGGTCGGTGTATAAGGCTTTCTGGCATGGCCAAATTGTGGCGGTCAAGGTGAGCTGTGTCGTCGGTGCTGTATAAAACAAACAGAACGAAGCAAAGTAAAAAATGCCATCAAGTTGTTTGGAGTTATTGGGAGAGGGGGCTTTGGGCCTATGTATAAGGCTTTTGGCTTGGCTTTGGGCTATGTATAAGGCTTTTGGCTTGGCTTGGCTTTGGGCTATGTATAAGGCTTTTGGCTTGTCAATTTTGTGGCGGTCAAGATTGCCTGTATGTTGGTGTTGTGTGTTCGCCTTGCCCCAGTGCTGTGTGGTTGTGGTGTGCTGTGTGGTGGTGGTGGTGGTTTGGTGTGTGGTGGTGCTATGTGGTGGTGCTCACCTCCCTCGGTGATGTGTGGTGGTGGTGAATGGAGGTGTGCTGTGTGTCGGTGCTGCGTGGTGGTGGTGGTGGTGTGCTGTGTGGTGGTGCTCACCTTGCCCCAGAGCTGTGTGGAGTTGGTGTAGTTGTGTGCTGTGTGGTAGTGGTGTGGTGTGGTCACCTTGCCCTGGCCATGCCCTCGCCCTTGCCATCCTTCCTCATTGGTTCGAACCTTGTACCCAAATAGACAACCGCACCTAACCTAACCAAACCACGCTGAACAGCCTCTACCACCTCGACCTGCGCACCCCCCCCCCCCCCCCACACACACACACACACACACACACATACACATACACACAGAAGTGCCCACCCTGTACTGCCTACTCCTACATGTTTACTGCTGTCCCCATGCAGTGCATGCGCCTCAGCTTACACACACACACATACAGAAGTGCTCACCCCCTACTGCCTACCCATACATGTCTACTGCTGTTCCCTTGCAGTCCATGCGCCTCATGCATCTCAGCCTCCACCACCCCACGCCCTTGACCTCGCCTCATGCATCTGAGCCTCCACCACCCCACGCCCTTGACCTCGCCACATGCAGGTCCTTTAGACAAAACAAACAAACCATAATAAAGCAGAGCAAGCATAACATATCACCCACCCACCACCCACTCCCCTACACCACCCAGCACCACCACCGCCACCCCCACATGCTGGTCCTCAAGACACGACAAGAAAAAACGAACAAACCATAACAAAACATGCACAACATATCACCCACCCACTCCCCCACATCAACCACCACCACCACCTCCACCACCAGACCAAGCTCAACCACCACCACCACCACCACTTCGACCTGCTCATCCCACCCACCCCATCAGGACACCCACCCCATAACAAGATTCACAACCACTCCCACCCCACCCCATCACGACCTTAGCCACGATTTTTCCATTGCACCTAACCTAACGTAACAAAACCAGGCTCAACCAAGCTCGACCACCACCACCACCACCACCACCACCTCGACCTGCTCATCCCACCCACCCCATCAGGACACCCACCCCCACCCCGACATGCAGGTCCTAGAGCATGGGGATGAGTTAATAAGTGGCGGCTGCCTCTAACAACTCATTTGTCACGCTAACCACGCTCGTCACATTGCACTTAACCAAACCATACCTAACCTAACAAAGCCAAGCTCCACCACCACCAACAACACCAACGCGACCTGCCTATCCGATCCCACCCCACTATCACATCACGACCCACACACCGGACCCCCACCACCCCACCCCACTCAGACAAGATTCCCACACCACGTCCCACCCCATCACCGACACCCACCCCCACCCCATCACAGATTCACAGCACTCCCCCCCCATCACGACACCCACAACCCACCCCCACCCCATCACAAGAATTCACACCACCCCCAACCACCACCCCACCCAACCGACCCCCAACCCCCCACCCCCGCCCCCACCAAGCCATCACAAGATTCACACACCCCCACCCCCCCCCACCATCCCGACCACCCACACCCCAACCTGCAGGTCCTAGCATGGGGATGAGTTCATGGGCGGCTGCTCTAACAACTCGTGTTGTCCTTAGCCACGCTTTTTCCATTGCACCTAACCTAACCTAACAAAAACAAGCTCACCCAAGCTCAACCACCACCACCACCACCACCACCTCGACCTGCTCATACCACCCACCCCATCACCACCCCCACCCCCACCCCGGCATGCAGGTCCTAGAGCATGGGGATGAGTTCATGGGTGGCTGCTCTAACAGCTCCAACAACAGTCGGCAGATCGACACAAGCAGTCGGCGAGCGGCTTTGCTTGAAGGTGCCATGACTAGCTCCATCAAGCACCCCACCCCACCCCATCACGACCACCCCCACCCCCACCCAAATGTGCAGGTCCTAGGCATGGGATGAGGTTCATGGCGCGCTGCTCCTAATAGTTCCAACAACAGTCGGCAGATCGACACAACACTACGTCGAGCCGGCTTTGCTATGAAGGGTGCCGACAGCTCATCAAGCACCACCCCGGGGTGGTGGAAACGTTTGACTATAGAGCGATCGACCTGAATCCTCAGATGCCTGGCCCGGGGGTTCCCACAAACAGGTGAATGTGTTTTCTTTATAGCCCTTCCTGGTTGAGGGAGGTGATAATGATACAAATGAGGATGATGGGGAGGAGGAGGGTGAGGGTAGTATGACTACAGAGCGATGGACCTGAATCCTCTGATGTCTGGCCCTGGGGTTCCCACTACTAGGTGAGATGAGGAGGAGGAGGAAAGTGAGGGTGATCATGATATGAATCTGATATGGGTATGAGGTATATAATAAGGTGAGGGTACGGAGGAGAGAAAGATGAGGGTGTACGTGTCCACATGAGGAGGAGGAGGGGGAGGATGGGGGGATGAAGATGAGGGGGGGGGGGGGGGGGGGGGGGCGCGAGGGGGCATGCTGGTGGTTTCCTTGATCCCACTAACAGGGAAGCTAAGGAGAGGAGGCGGGGGTGATGACAAAAGAATGAATACTGATATGCGGTAAAATGATATGAAATAAGGATGGTGTCGAGGAGAAAGTGCAGGGTAGTGATCACAATGTAGGAATGGGGGGAGGAAGAGGGGAGGGGGGGGGGGTGGGGGGGGGGTGCTGTTTCTCCCACTACAGGGCCAGAGATAAGGAGGAGGGAGAAGGTGGCATGGATGATGAGATTGGATCTGATGTAGATCTATTGACTATGAAATAAGGATTGCGGGAGGAGAGCGGGGTGAGTAAATGAGATAATCTTATATTGATAAGGAGGGTGGCCGGAGGAGGGTAAAAGTGAGGGAGTGATGACACAATGATCGAGGAGAGGAGTAGTGTGCGGAGTGAAGAAGGGGAGATGGGGCGGAATATGGGGGGGGGGGGGGGGGGTGGGGCGAGAGGGGGGTTTTTTTGCTATATATTTTTTTTGTGTTCTTCCCTTTTCTATTTTTTTCTTTATTCTCGTCTCCTCCTTTTTCTTGTCTTTTTACTCTCATCTCTTCTTTTCTTTTCGCTTTTTTCCTTATTTCTAGTTATCCTTTTCCCTCAACTTTATTCCCGTTAATTTCTATCCCCGCCCCCCTATCCCACCCCATTTTGCTCATACAATTCTCCCTCACCCCATCACTGTCCAATCACCACTCTCCACTTTCCGCTTTCCTTCCTTCCTACCTCAATCCCTCTAATCCTCCCTTGTCACATTGCTCCACCCCTCGCACTCCTTTCATTCGGCACTTCCGCCCCTCCCCCTCTCTTTATTCTTCCATTCCTTTCTCGTGTCTCTGTCCCACTTTCGACTCAATCCACCATCTCACCCATCCACTTTCTCCTAGCAAGCAACAAAACAAACAAATTAACCATCCCTCTAACCCAATCCCTTTTCTTCCTCCGTCGTTTTCCTTCTTATGAGGAAGGGCAGCGGGATGATACATGAGTTTAATCTGATAAGAATCTATATGATATGAATACAACGGACCGCGTGAGGAGTGGAGGCCATGAGTAGTTAGGAATCGTGGGTGATAATGAAAATGAATCCTATATGATATGTACTGACGGTAGGAGTAGGCCAGGATGAAGTGGGGGTGTTAATGATATTAACATCATCACTTTTTATGATAAGGAGGGGTGAGGAGAAGGAAAGTGAGGGTAGTGATGACGATGAGGAGGAGGATGGGGAAGAGGAAGAGGAGGAGTGTGATAATGATACAAATGACGGTGATGACGAGGAGGAGGAGGAGGAGAAGGGTAGCTGGACCACAGAGCGATGGACCTGGACCGTCTATAAAACAACAACACTCCCCCCAACAAATATTTCATTCAATTCCCCGCACCGGCCAAACCAGAACTCACCCACCCACAGCCAAACCAACTCACCCTATATACCTACGGCAACCTAATAAAACCACTCCAGAGAGTTGCAAGAGACCCACATCATAATGGAGTGGTGCGATCGCGGCTCAGTGCAGGATTTCATAAAGAAGAATGTGTTCTTCATGAAACCCACTTCCACCCAATCTGACCCACATCACCTAATCCAACCCAACTCTCCCCACCCCACCCCACCTAAACCCACCCCAGAGTGCTGCAAGAGACCCACATCATAATGGAGTGGTGCGATCGCGGCTCAGTGCAGGATTTCATAGAGAAGAATGTGTTCTTCATGAAACCCACTTCCACCCAATGTGACCCACATCACCTAATCCAACTCACCCCACCCCACCCCACCTAAACCCACCCCAGAGTGCTGCAAGAGACCCACATCATAATGGAGTGGTGCGATCGCGGCTCAGTGCAGGATTTCATAAAGAAGAATGTGTTCTTCATGAAACCCACTTCCACCCAATCTGACCCACATCACCTAATCCAACCCAACTCAACCCCAACCCCCCACCACCACCCCACCCACCTAACCCACACCCAGAGTGCCTGCAAGAGACCCACATCATAATGGAGTGGTGCGATCGCGGCTCAGTGCAGGATTTCATAGAGAAGAATGGGTTCTTCATGAAACCCACTTCCACCCAATCTGACCCACATCACCTAATCCAACCCAACTCACCCCACCCCACCCCACCTAAACCCACCCAGAGTGCTGCAAGAGACCCACATCATAATGGAGTGGTGCGATCGTGGCTCAGTGCAGGATTTCATAGAGAAGAAAGTGTTCTTCATGAAACCCACTTCCACCCAATCTGACCCATCACCTAATCCAGCTCTCACCCCACCCACCACCCCCACCTAACACCCCCCCAGAGTGCTGCAAGAGACCCACATCATAATGGAGTGGTGCGATCCCGGCTCAGTGCAGGATTTCATAAAGAAGAATGTGTTCTTCATGAAACCCTCTTCCACCCCAATCTGACCCACATCACCTAATCCAACCCAACTCACCCCACCCCACCCCACCTAAACCCACCCCAGAGTGCTGCAAGAGACCCACATCATAATGGAGTGGTGCGATCGCGGCTCAGTGCAGGATTTCATAGAGAAGAAAGTGTTCTTCATGAAACCCACTTCCACCCAATCTGACCCACATCACCTAATCCAACCCAACTCACCCCACCCCACCCCACCTAAACCCACCCCAGAGTGCTGCAAGAGACCCATATCATAATGGAGTGGTGCGATCGTGGCTCAGTGCAGGATTTCATGGAGAAGAATGAGTTCTTCATGAAGGCTGAGGCCTCCTCATCCTTAACCTCCCGAGTGACATCACGCTCTATAGACCTGCAGGCAGTAGTGCTTACACTAGCAGAGATCTGCGATGCCATGAGTTATCTCCATCACCATCGGATCACGCATCGCGACCTGAAGCCAAAGAATATCTTGCTCAAAAGCTCCAACAAGGATCGGCGGGGCTATACTGCCAAGGTAGGTGTCAGTGTGTACTACATCGGCGGGGCCAAGGGGGGAGGGGGGAGGGAGAGGGGGGGATCAGTGTGTAATACTGTGTCAGTGTAATGTGTTTTACTGTCTTGCACTGCTTGCTGTATCATTGTGCAGTTCTGTGTTGGATGTAGTCATGTGTCAGAGTGAACTATATTGGCGGAGCCAAGGAGGGAGGGGAGGAGGGGGGGGGGGGGGGGATCAGTGTGTAATACTGTGTCAGTGTAATGTGTCTTTCTGTCTAGCACTGCTTACGGTATCTGTGTGTAGTACTGTGTTGGATGTAGTCATGTGTCAGAATGAACTATATAGGCGGGGCCAAGGTGGGAGGGGAGGGGGCAGGGGGGGTGCAATTGTGTACTGTATTGGCGGGGCTACACTGACAAGGTGTGTGTGGGTGTCAGTGGGTAGTACTGTGTACTGTATCAGCGGGGCAAAACCGCCTCGGTGGGTGTCAGTGTGTGGTACTGTGTCAGTGTACTGTGTCTTCCTGTGTAGCTCTGTTTGCTGTATCAGTGTTTAGCACTGTATCAGTGCGCTGCGTCTGTCTGTAGGATATGTACTGTGTCAGTGTGTAGTACCGTGTCAGCGTACTGTGTCTGTGTCTAGGATATGTACTGTGTCAATGTGTAGTACTGTGTCAGTGTGAAGTACTGTGTCAATGCTTAGTACCGTGTCAGCGTACTGTGTATGTCTATGTAGGATGTGTACTGTGTCAATGTGCAGTACTGTATCAGTGTGTAGTACCTTGTCATTGTACTGTGTCTGTCTGTGTAGGATGTGTACTGTGCCAGTGTGTAGTACTGTGTCAGTGTACTGTGTAGAACTGTGTTAGTGTGTAGTGCTGTGTACTGTATCAACAGGGCTACACTGCAAAGGTGTTTGTGGGAGTCAGTGTGTAGTATTGTGCCAGTGTACTGTGTCTGAATGTGTATTACTGCGAAACACTATGTATTGTGTCAGTATGTAGTTCTGTGTCAGTGTACTGTATCGGCGGGGCTATACTGCCTCGGTGGGTGTCAGTATGTAGTTCTGTGTCAGTGTACTGTATCGGCGGGGCTATACTGCCTCGGTGGGTGTCAGTATGTAGTACTGTGTCAGTGTACTGTATCGGCAGGGCTAAACTACCTCGGTGGGTGTCAGTGTGTAGTACTGTGTCAGTGTACTGAGTCTGTTTCTGCATCGCCCTGTGTGCAAAGGTGATATTAACAAGCACCATAAGTTAAGTCCCCTTGGCTTCGTCAAGCTGCGGGGGCACATTTGGAGTCCAGTAGGGCACCAGGAAAGTGTCATCATCATACAAAGTGTTATCAGCATGCTAAGTGTAATCATCATACAAAGTGTAATCATCATGCTAAGTGTAATCATCGTACATAATGTAATCACCATACAAAATGTAATCATCATGCTAAGTGTAATCGTCATGCAAAGTGTAATCATCATACAAAATATTATCATCGTACATAATGTAATCATCATACAAATGTTATCATCATCATAAGATGTGTTATCCGAAAAGGTTGGCATTCGACCAGGGTACTTCCATTGACCAAATTGGCCAGCGCTTTAGCGCACTTCAAAGAAAACAAAATGCGCTTTTTAGTGCAAAAAGCGCAAAAATTGCTTGCTGCGTCCACAGGGGGTTGCAAAAAACTGGGGGGCTCAAGAAGGCAGCGCGCCGGGCGCGCCAAAGTGCGCGCTTGGAAGACCCTGCATACGACTAGGGGGCTGAGATCATTTAAGATCAATTAAAATGAATTAAGTTTAAGAGGGACCAGTTTACCAGACAATGTGACACTGGTGCTGGTGGTGATCATGATGATGATGATTATGTCAGTGATGATGACGAGGATGACGATGATTATATTTTTCCTGGTGCCCTCCTGGACTCCAAGTGTGCCCTCAGTATAATGCAATCTCTGTATCGATGCGATCTCTATATGAGACCCCATTTCGGTAGAAAGTATCGCTATCTGAGACCTCGTTTTTGACGGAATTATCACTATCTGATATCTCGTTTGGGCCAAAATCATCGCTATCCGAGATCCTGTTTCGGAAAGAATCATGGCTATCTGAGACCCCGTTTTGGCCAAACTTATCGCTATCTGAGACCCCGTTTTGGGCGGAATTATCGCTATCTGAGATCCAGTTTGGGCGTAATTATCGCAATTCGATATCCTGTTTTGGCCTAAAATTCTCGCTATCTGAGATCACGTTTTTGCCATATTATCGCTATCAGAGACCCCGTTTTGTACGGAATTATTGCTCTCTGAGATCTCGTTTTGGCCAAAATTATTGCTATCTTAGGCCCCTTTTTGGACAGAATTAACGCTATCTGAGATCCCGTTTTGGCCAAAATTATCGCTTTTTGAGATCCTGTCTTGGCCTAAATTATCGCTTTCTGAGATCTCGTTTTGGACGGAATTCTCGCTTTCTGAAATCCTGTTTTTGCCAAAATTATCGCTATCTGATAATCCGTTTTGGACAAAATCATCGCTACATGAGACCCGGTTTGAGATCCCAGCATGTGCCCCTTTGCCTATGGCCTTGCCGCTAGTCTTATGATCTCAAGGTAAGCAGTAGCATGGCCACCACCACCATAACAGCCATTTCCACCACCAGTAGCATGACCCCCCACCCCACCCCACCCCCCACCCAGGTTTCGGATTTCGGGTTGAGCCAAGTGCTCCCGGACCAGACCAAGACTCAGGTGTCAACAAAGTACGGCGGTACAGTCACCCACATGTCACCAGAGCTTATAGAGGATGGCAAGGTGTACCAGCAGGTGGGTGTCACAGGGAACAGGTTGAGAAATAGGTTGGGAAGTAGGTTGAGAAATAGGTAGGGAAATATGTTGAGAAATAAGTTGAGAAATAGGTTGAGAAATAAGTTGAGAAATAGGTTGAGAAATAAGTTGAGAAATAGGTTGAGAAATAGGTTGAGAAATAAGTTGAGAAATAGGTTGGGAAACAGGCTGAGAAATAGGTTGGGAAACAGGCTGAGAAATAGGATGAGAAACAGGCTGAGAAATAGGATGAGAATTAGGTTGAAAAATAGGCTGAGAAAAAGGTTGAAAAATAGGCAGGTGGGTGGCTCAGAGCGACCAACAGGCAGGTGGGTGTCACAGGGAATGAATCATTAGGCTGATAAATAGGCAGCTAATTGAGCTGGCTGGAAGCTGCTTTGCGTAGCCTGGACAAGAAACAGTGTCTGCAAATCATGGTGGCTGTGGTATCAAATACTTGCCTCTGTTTTCAAATGGTGCAACGCGGTATGTATGCGTTTGGCATTAATTTTTGGCACTTATGCTTTTGGCATTACATTTTGACATTACAGCTTTTGGCATTACATTTTGGCATTGAATGCTTCAGGTGTTATATTTTGACATTAATGCTATCGGCATTAAATGCTTTTGGCATTAAACTTTGGCATCAAATGCTTTTGGCATAACATTTCGGCTTTACATTTTGGCATTGAATGCTTTTGGTGTTATATTTTGACATAAATGCTATTGGCATTGAATGCTTTTGGCATTGAACTTAGGCATTAAATGCTTTTGGCATTGAACTTAGGCATTAAATGCTTTTGGCATTGAACTTAGGCATTAAATGCTTTTGGCATTGAACTTAGGCATTAAATGCTTTTGGCATTGAACTTAGGCATTAAATGCTTTTGGCATTGAACTTAGGCATTAAATGCTTTTGGCATTGAACTTAGGCATTAAATGCTTTTGGCATTGAACTTAGGCATTAAATGCTTTTGGCATTGAACTTAGGCATTAAATGCTTTTGGCATTGAACTTAGGCATTAAATGCTTTTGGCATTGAACTTAGGCATTAAATGCTTTTGGCATTGAACTTAGACATTAAATGCTTTTGGCATTGAACTAAGGCACTAAATGCTTTTGGCATTGAACTTAGGCATTAAATGCTTTTGGCATTGAACTTAGGCATTAAATGCTTTTGGCATTGAACTTAAGCATTAAATGCTTTTGGCATTGAACTTAGGCATTAAATGCTTTTGGCATTGAACTTAGGCATTAAATGCTTTTGGCATTGAACTTAGGCATTAAATGCTTTTGGCATTACATTTTGACAAAAATGCTAATGGCATTAAATGCTTTTGGCAAAACATTTTGACATTAAATGCTTATGGTAATACATTTTGAAATTAATGCTATTGGCATTAAATGCTTTTGGCATCAAACTTAGGCATTAAATGCTTTTGGCATCAAATTTTGACATTAATGCTAATGGCATTAAATGCTTTTGGCATAACATTTTGGCATCACATTTTGGCATCACATTTCGACATCAATGCTATTGGCACTAGATGCTATTGTCATAAAATGATTTGGGCATTAAATACTTGCCTCTGTTTACAAATGCATGCAGGGGGATATTTATGCTTTTGGCATCATCATGTGGGAGATCTTCACCGGCACCAACCCGTACCCTGGAATGGCCCACCCGCAAATCATGGTGGCCGTGGTCACACACAACTTGCGGCCAAAGTTCCCAGAGTCAAGTCCGGAGTGGTACACAGTGAGTATCTCTCTCTCTCTCCCTCGCTCGCTCGCTTCATCTAGCTCGCTCTCTCACACACACTTGCACACTCACACATACACACACACACACAACTTGCGGCCAAAGTTCCCAGGGTCAAGTCCGGAGTGGTACACGGTGATTCTCTCTCCGTCTCACTCTCACATACACACACGCACAACTTGCGGCCAAAGTTCCCAGAGTCAAGTCCGGAGTGGTACACGGTGAGCCTCTCTCTCTCTCTCTCTCTCTCTCTCTCTCTCTCTCTCTCTCTCACTCTCACTCTCACTCTCACTCTCACTCTCACTCTGATGAATGGTGTTCCACAACTAAGTTGCGGTCCAGCCGCACAGAAAACATGAACACCTTGATCTCTCTCAGTCACACTCCCTCTCTATATACATACATACATACATACATACATACATACATACATACATACATACATACATACATGCATAAACAGACACACCAATAGCACTACAACGTACGACCCAAGTTCCGAGAATTGAGACTGCAGCAGTATATGGTGGCTAGCTCTTTACCGCACACTCGCACACACACTCCTATCTGTAAGCGTACATGCACACACATGCACATGCACTCACACATACACTAACTCGCGAACACACACACCCCAACCATCCACCCAACCATCCACCCAACCACTCCTCCATCCCCTGCAGGCCTTAGCTGGCCCACCCATCCACCCAACCATCCACCCAACCATCCATCCAACCAACCACCCTTCCATCCCCTGCAGGCCTTGGCTGGCCCAACCATCCACCCAACCATCCATCCACCCAACCACCCCTCCATCCCCTGCAGGCCTTGGCTGGCCAACCTCCACCATCCCATCCACCCCAAACATCCATCCGCCATCCACCAACCCACCCACCCAACCACCCTCCACTTCCCTCCCTGCCAGTTCACATGGCATGCCACCCATCCACCACACATCCCAACCCACCCAACCTATCCACCCACCACAAATTCAACCATTCTACCCAAAACAACAACCACCCGGCCACAATCCAACACCCCCGGCACACCCATCTACACACCAATAACCAGCGGAACCAACCAAACCAACCACCCGCCCACCCATCTACACAACCATCCACCACCCACCTCCTCCTCCTCCCTTGCAGTCCATGGCCCGCCCACAAAGTCCACGCAATTCAGATACCCACCGTAACCACGCAAACGCCACAAACCAACCAGCGAAACCAAAGCCAGCCCACATTAGGCGAAACCACCCCAAAAGAAAAAAAAGAAAAAAAAAAAAAAAATCACAAAAAGCAAAAAAAAAAAAAAAAAAAAAAAAAAAACGCCAAACCATCTACCCCCCCCCCCCCCCCCCCCCCCCTCACACACACACACACTCACCCACCCCTCCCTCCTCCCTGCAGTCCTTGGCTCACAAGTGTTGGCGAAGGGACCCTAAGTCAAGGCCAGCGTTCGCCGAAGTTTCCGCCTACCTTCAACAAGTGCTGAAAAGCAAATCTTGGGACGATGCAGAATCCATGAAGAGCAAGCCTACACGGCCTCTGGTTGACGCGACTGGCCAAGTAGAAGGACTGGAAGCAGCGCCCACTCCCGCCCCTTGAGTTGCTAACGGGGTGACGAGACATGACCTCCAGGGTCACTGTCAGGTGCTACTGGCAAAGTAGAAGAAGTGGAACCAGCGCCCACTCCCGCCCCTTGAATCGCCAATAGGGTGGTGAGACATGACCTCCAGGGCCACTGTCAGGTGCTACTGGCAAAGTAGAAGAACTGGAACTAGCGCCCACTCTTGACCCTTGAATGGCCAACTGGTTGGTGAGACATGACCTCCAGGGCCACTGTCAGGTGCTACTGGCAAAGTAGAAGAACTGGAACCAGCGCCCACTCTTGACCCTTGAATGGCCAACTGGTTGGTGAGACATGACCTCCAGGGCCACTGTCAGGTGCTACTGGCAAAGTAGAAGAAGTGGAATACTCCCACTCTTGACCCTGGAATCGGCAACAGGTTGGTGAGGCGTGACCTCCAGGGCCACTGTCAGGCGCAGCTGGCTAAGTAGAAGAACTGGAAGCAGCGCCCACTCCCGCCCCTTGAATCGGCAACGGGGTGGTGAGACATGACCTCCAGGGTCACTGTCAGGCGCAACTGGCAACCTAGAAGAAGTGGAATACTCCCACTCTTGACCCTTGAATCGGCAACATGGTGGTGAGACATGACCTCCAGGGCCACTGTCAGGCGCAGCTGGCAAAGTAGAAGAACTGGAAGCAGCGCCCACTCCCGCCCCTTGAATTGGCAATGGGGTGGTGAGGCGTAACCTCCAGGGCTCTGGTTGATGCGACTGGCCAAGTAGAAGGACTGGAAGCAGCGCCCACTCCCGCCCCTTGAGTCGGCAACGGGTTGGTGAGACATGACCTCTAGGGCCACTGTCAGGCGCTACTGGCCAAAGTAGAAGAAGTGGAATACTCCCACTCTTGAACCTGGAATCAGCAACAGGTTGGTGAGGCGTGACCTCCAGGGCCACTGTCAGGCGCAACTGGCAAATTAGAAGAACTGGAAAAGGATCCCACTCCCGCCCTTTGAGTTGCCAACGGGTTGGTGAGACATGACCTCCAGGGCCTCTGGCAGGCGCTACAGGCAAAGTAGAAGGAGTGGAAAAGGGTCCCACTCTGGACCCTGTAATCGTTAACAGGTTGGTGAGGCGTATCCTCCAGGGCCACTGTCAGGTGCAACTGGCAAATTAGAAGAAGGGGAATACTCCCACTCTTGACCCTGGAATTGGCAACAGGTTGGTGAGGCATGACCTCCAGGGCCACTGCCAGGCGCAGCTGGCAAAGCAGAAGAACTGGAAGCAGCGCCCACTCCCGCCCCTTGAGTCGGCAACGGGGTGGTGAGACATGACCTCAAGGGCCACTGGCAGGCGCTACTGGCGAAGTAGAAGGAGTGGAAAAGGGTCCCACTCTGGACCCTGTAATCGTTAACAGGTTAGTGAGGCGTAACCTCCAGGGCCACTGTCAGGTGCAACTGGCAAATTAGAAGAAGGGGAATACTCCCACTCTGGACCCTGGAATCGGCAACAGGTTGGTGAGACATGACCTCCAGGGCCACTGTCAGGTGCTACTGGCAAAGTAGAAGAACTGGAACCAGCGCCCACTCTTGACCCTTGAATGGCCAACTGGTTGGTGAGACATGACCTCCAGGGCCACTGTCAGGTGCTACTGGCAAAGTAGAAGAAGGGGAATACTCCCACTCTTGACCCTGGAATCGGCAACAGGTTGGTGAGGCATGACCTCCAGGACAACTGCCAGGTGCAGCTGGCAAAGTAGAAGAACTGGAAAAGGATCCCACTCCCGCCCCTTGAATCGGCAATGGGGTGGTGAGGCGTGACTTCCAGGGCCACTGGCAGACGCTACTGGAAAAGTAGAAGAACTGGAAGTGGTGCCCGCTCCGGCGGCCTCCAACCACCAACAGGAGGAGGCATGTCCTCCAGAGGCTCTGTCAGGATCTAAAACTTCCTTTTGCAGTTTCCTGCTGTACTGCACGTCTGCTGCTTCCTGCCGCACTGTACAACTGCAGCTTCATGCTGTACTGCACAACTGCAGTTTCCTGCTGTACTGCACAACTGCAGCTTCATGCTGTACTGCACAACTGCAGTTTCCTGCCGTACTGCACAACTGCAGTTTTCTGCTGTACAACTATAGCGCCTGTTTGTTAGGAAGGCCCAGGAGGCGTAGCCCCTTGGATATTTTGGGGGTGGGTCCTTAAGGAAACACGCATTTTGCACATGGGTGTCATATGTTACACACGTTTGTAACCATTTTGTCAAGCCTGTAAGCCACAAGTCTTGTACTTCAAGATAAACTCAAATCACATAAATAACAAGGCAGAAACTTAATCATCATCTAGATTAGCCATTGACATACATTCATAGCAATGCAAATAGACCAGGCCACACACATTCAAGTGCTTCTCTAGCAGCCTACTGCATGCAAAAGGTAATGATAACGCCTGGTGGAGCGTGGTGTTTAGAGAGCCTGTCGTACGCGGGTGAGGGACGGTCTCCTACCTCAACTGGACAAGCTACCATCGCGGTTGGCAACGACCTGCAACGCTAAGAGCGACCAAAGGGGGAGTCGAACCCCCGACTCTTCATCCTCAAGCGATCTGGTCTACCACTAGACCATTGTATATCACTGAAAGGGGCTTCTACTGCATGCATAGCACCAGGGTACTTCCATTGACCAAATTGGCCAGCGCTTAAGCGCATTAGAAAACAAAAAATCGCGTTTTGTAGTAGAAAAAGCGCAAAAATTGCTTGCTGCGCCCACAGGGGGCTGCAAAAAACTGCGCAGTGGGGCTCAAAAAGGCAGCGCGCAAAAGCGCGCGCTTGGAAGTACCCTGCATAGCACTGCTATGATAGCATAGGTTCATTCTAGTTCCTGCTGTATCTGACGCACCCTGCGGCAGCACCATGCCAAGTCCATGTGGCTTCCGCGGGAACGTGGTCTGAGCGGCCCGCGTGGTTGGAGTTGCAATATGAGACTGGCAAAATCGGACGGCTCGTGAAATGCTTTACGAATTCGACTGGTTGCTTGTCGCGTGAGACGAACAGGCGACGTCGGAATCGAAGATGCGGAATGTGACATTCAGTTGGGTTGTGTCTGGTCCATTACCCACTCCTCTGTCTTAGACGATCAGAACCTGTTTTTCCAACCTAAGCCCAGGATGATTCCTCTACATAACTTGATTTGCTACATAGAATTGGAGGGCCGTGAGAAGTTGCCTCTGCTTATCAATGGATGTTTGAAGAGATTGAACCAAGTTGATTTTGATCATGACGCTTAATTGATGATGTTACAGCCAGGGTTGTTTAGGACGCTGCGTCCTGCGTTGCGTCTGTGATGCAGGACGCCGCGTCTTAGGGTCTGTTATGTCCTGTTGGGCGCGCATGGCTAAGGCCCAGGGCGCCACTTCTTCGTAAGCCTAACAACGCTTTTGGCGAATTTTCTCATCCATACTCCATGATAGCAAGAGTATTTGGGCTCAACTTCAATTTTGTCTTCTCGGACAGCTCTATTTGTATGGCCAGGCTCGGTGGTGGAGGTAGATCAGCACTCCGGTCGGACCCCGGCTGGTGATGTATTCCCGGTATGCGACGTTCAAATGGTGAAGTCATCGTTTGTCTAGGTAACCACTAAGCATACTTGGGGGATGCATAGGGTACACCTTCACGTGGCCTAGCTGGGCCTCATGCACTCCCTACCTAGGCATGCTTAAATAGGGTTGCATAGACAGTGTCATGTGGCATATATTTGCAAGTATGTGGCACATAGTTCACACCTAGCAGCTCTACCTCCTATGGATGTGTACTCCATGCATTCCCCAAACATGCCATATGGGTACCCAAACATAGTTTGAAACTTGGTCCGTTCACTTGCATGTTTTAGAGTTTCACCCTAGATGTGTGCGTGGAATGTTAGTCTATTGATATCAAATTTGAGGCATGGGAATACAAGGAGCAACTAGCAAAAGGATGGCCATACACCACATCATTAAATATCTTGTAAAAGGGCCCAACTGTAACCGATACCCAATGTGATGAATCCATCTTCACATGAGATTAAAAAAAACATGCATTGGCTTAAACCTTGGGGACCATACTGAGATGCAACAAAGGGAGGGTCCATTGCGTTTCAGACGCAGCTTCAGTGAGCTGACTAAGGACGCATGCTATAAAACGTGTTGCGTCTGAACTCTGAAGATGCAACAGGGGAAAATTGGTTGCGTCTCAGGATGCAGAGCTGAGGGTCCTCCTGAACAACCCTGAAAAACATACAGCCTGTGCAGCCTTGAAGTCTGGAGCCATGCATGTAACCAAGTTAAAGTTCAATTTATTTTATTGCCGAAGACAGCGAGCAGCCAAATTGCTTGCTGGAGCCATGGAACCAAGTTCAAGTTTAAGACGGCGAGCAGCCAAATATTATTTTATTGCGCGCCCATTGTGTGGCGTAATCTAAACAGTAATAGCTTGCTGACTAGGTATATAACACAATTGATCAGAGCGCCCACTGTTGTGTGATGATTCCTACACTGATGATGTGATGTTGTGTTGTGTTATGATTCCTACACTGTTGTTTGAGTTACATTACGGTACATGACATGACACCACTCCATACCACACCACTCCACCTCACATTGCATCGCATCACCTTACATTACATAGTCATGGGCAGGCCATTGAGTTGTGTGAGCGGTTACATTACATTACATTACATTACATTACATTACATTACATGTTAAAGTCTACTTGATACCGCGAGGGTGTATGAGACTCTGTGCTTTAAACAAAAAGAAAAAGCACCCACAAAGCAAAAAAACCCATTACATCAGGGGTGTGTCGAGGATAAACAAACCAAACTCCCAACCACCGTTTTGGTGGCGTAGGTATTAAACCCCCTAGAGCAGGACCCAGATCTCAACCACTTACAGTGGCGGAGGTAAGAAGCTAACAAATGAGAAGTCACAAGAAGAAAAAAAGGCGAGTCCTACACTGCCACCATTTATTATAAGTTGACGTCGAGGAGTGAGCTGGACGGGACGTTCCGTTCACGTCTGGGCTGGGCCCAAACATGCAATACCTTGTCAAAAATCCTTAAAATCAACCAGGCCCCTAACTGGTCTCATTTTTCTTGCATCAAATTCTTAAGAATAAAGCCAATCTACAAATATGCATTGCATTACATAGCAGGAACGTAAAGAACGTTCAATACTGCTTAAAATCCAACAACCCTTCAAAAACTCTCATTTTCGTCACTTCTTAGTCAACAAAGTTCCAACATCCATCGATTCAATGGAATTAAATTACATCAAATTCAATTTAATTTAATTTAATCCGATTCGAATTGATAAAAATTAAAGCAATTAGATGCATTCAAATCAAGTGCATTAAATTAAATTTAAAGGAATAAAATCGAATTGAAATAACACAACATTAAATACAATTAAAATAAATTGAATTCATAAGTAAATGCATGTCATTCGGGACGCGCCTCATAGCGCCCTTCAAAAGTATTTCCATCCTTCAAAGGAATCAGGATTCATGACCAGATTCACACTGGAGTTTTTATCCACCAATTCAGGTTCAATTTTATTTTCTCAAAAACACACTTCATACCCTCAGCGTATAACGGACATTCTAATGTGAAATGAATTTCATCTTCGATTGCTCTTCTACCGTCAACCATCAAATCACAGCACCTGCAAATTATACTAGAACGAGTGGTGCTCCTTTCTGATTCGACATTTAAGTTGTGAGCTCGAAGACGTAGTCTTGCTATGCATTTAATATCATCCCTATATTTTAATAAGTGAGTAAAGTGTAATAAGTGTACGTTGAATTATGGTTTCTATCTTCTGGAATCATCCCATTTTGCATACGTAATAGTGTTAATACCGATTCATAGGTTATAATCAAGAATCCTGGGGTACACTGTAGTACTGTACTCAGGGATTGGCAGTCATTGTCTGTTATTTTAGAGATGCCTTCATCATTTTTTCCAAAGTCAATCTTGCTCAGTAAACTTATTCTGAATATTTTCACATTTATCCCCGTTCGGTGTTATCGTACAGCCAGGCCGGACGAAGCAGGTGCGGGGTCCTATCAGATTTCTGCTTCGAACCCCAACGAGGTCACCTGGGCCCACCCGGAGGGTCGTCGACCGGCATGGTTACTGGACTCTAGGTGTGATGTAAGCCCGTCCATCGCATACTTACGAGGCGGTTCCCTTAATACCCACTGGGCACGTCCTTTTGTGGCAATTCTGTGGCAATTCTTGGATGTTCAAAATTTTCACATTTTTCGTCGACGGTAATAAGCATTCATATTACCCAGGCGGTATGGAGCCCACACTTTACATCTGTAATTAAGGATAGGTTGTATAAGTGTGCCGTAAAGGTAACTTAGAATGTTGGCATTTGCGAGATCCATCTCGTTGCAAAATTTCAGAGTGCATGAGTTGCCCTGCTGGCGGCAGCACGCTGTCTCTCGCCGGCACCGTGTGTGCCGCTACTCCTGCCGTGTTCCCCTTCAAGATAATTCCTATATACACAAACTCCAATGGGAAGGCCTCAAAACTGCCATTTATAGGTCATTCTTCCATTTGTAAGGTCACTATTAAATACTACATCTTCAGATTTAGAAATGTCTACTTCCATCTTGTTAGCTTGACAGAATTCTTCCAGACAATTGAGTGTAATCTGTAAGCCTGACTGTGACTCGCTCATGATAGCTAGATCATCGGCATACACGATTACTCTCCAAATGTTATCAGCAATCATGATTCCTTCCTCTTCACCACATTTATCGGTAAGGAGCGTCTCCAATTGGTCGATTAAGAGACCAAATAAAAGTGGGGAAAGATTATCTCCCTGTTTAATGCCTGCCGCAGCTAAGAAGGCAGAGCTAATACGATTGCCTACACGTACTCTCACACGGACTTGTTTACCGGTACGCATGTTTCTCAGGGTATTCAGGTAATCAATTCAAATTCATTTAAATATGAGATGATATCATCAAACAGTCGCATATTCGAAACGACAGCTGGTACATACTTAAAGCCTTTCTGTCTACCCCTCGAATGTAACCTACCAACCTAGCTACCTACTCAGCTACCACCTCGACTGCCTACCTTTTACCTACCTACCTACCTCTTTAGCTACTTATTAAGATACCTACTCAGGTACCACCTTGGCTACCTACCTACCCTACCTATCTAGCTACCTCCTTAGCTACCTACCTACCTACCTAGATACCTCCTTATCTACCTACCTATATACCTACTCAGCTACCACCTTGGCTACCAACCTACCTACCTCATCAGCTACCTCCTCAGCTACCTTCCACGATACCTACTCAGGTACCACCTTGGCTACCTACCTACCTACCTCCTCAGCTACCTCCTCAGCTACCTACCAAGATACCTACTCAGGTACCACCTTGGCTACCTACCTATCTACCTACCTACCTAGCTAACTCCTTAGCTACCTACCTAGATACCTAATCAGATACCACCTTGGCCATCCACCTACCTACACATACACATAGGTAGCATCATCATTATCATCAGCATCATTGACTTTATTAACCTATCACTAGTGCTGCCACCAATGGACAGCATCGCATAACGCATGCCAGCTCATTGGACAGCGACGCATAACGCTTGCCAGCTCATTGGCCAGCGATGCCAAACACATGCCAGCTCATTGGCCAGCGATGCTAAACGCATGCCAGCTCATTGGCCAGCGATTCTAAACGCATGCCAGCTTATTGGCCAGCGATGCTAAACGCATGCCAGCTCATTGGCCAGCGATGCTAAACGCATGCCAGCTCATTGGCCAGCGATGCTAAACGCATGCCAGCTCATTGGCCAGCGATGCTAAAAGCATGCCAGCTCATTGGCCAGCGATGCCAAAAGCATGCCAGCTCATTGGCCAGCGATGCTAAACGCATGCCAGCTCATTGGCCAGCGATGCCAAACGCATGCCAGCTCATTGGCCAGCGATGCTAAACGCATGCCAGCTCATTGGGCTGCAAACCATTGAGTGTGGGCAACGGCTGAGTGGTGGGTTGACGAGAGGAGAATGCCCTGCAATGCTGTGTTCTTCGCCTGTAGGACGGAGTGACAAGCGGGTGGGTTTGGGGTGGGTGGTTGGCTGGGTGGGTGGTTGGGTAGGTGAGTGGGTGGGGGTGGGGTGGCTGGTTGGCTGGGTGGGTGGATGGGTAGGTGAGTGGGTGGGGTTAGGGTGTATGTGTGTGTGGGTAGGTAAGTGAGTGGGGTTGGGGTGGCCGGGTGCCTGGGTGGGTGGGTGGGTAGACAAGTGGGAGGAGGATGAATTCGCTAAAGGAGAAAGGCCTTTTATGCTGTATTCTTTTCCTGGAGGAGTGACAAGTGGGGGGGATGGGGTGGGGGGGTAAGTAGGTGGATGATGGGATGGCAGGAGGAGAAACCACTTCTAGTTGTGGTCTTTGCCTGGAGGAGTGACAAGCGGGTGGAGTTGGGGTGGGTGGCTGGGTGGGTGGATAAGTGGGTGGGTGGATGGGTAGGTAAGTGGGTAGACGATGGGTTGATGAGAGGAGAAAGCCCTTCTGACCTGTGTTATTTGCCTGTAGGGGTAACAACCGGGTGTTGTTTGGGGTGGGTGGCTGGGTGGGTGGGGGGCGATTGGTTTGAGTTTGGGTTTGGGAAGGGTTTGTGATTGGGTAGGGTTTGTGATTGTGATTGGGAATGGGTTTGGGTTAGAGGTATGGTTGGGGGTGTTAGAAGTATGCTCTATATTTTTTGCCTGGAGGAGTGACTGGCAGGTGGGGTAGGGCAGGGCTGGGTGGATGGGGTTGATTAATTGGTGTTGGTGTTGGTGAAATAAGCATGGCTACACATGTTTATGAGTGGGTATCTTGTAGCCTATATGGGTGGGTGGGTAGGTGGGTGGGTGGGGGGTGATTGTTTGGTGTTGGTGTAGGTGTAGGTGAAAGAAACATGCTACACGTGTTTACGAGTGTAGTGCTTTGCGTCCACCTACATAGCTTACTACGACTACCTTTCACCCCATGTAGCTAACTAGGACTATAGACAGTCCTTGTAAGCTATATGGGTAGGGGTCGGCTATGTTATATAATATTATTGAATAAATATAATTATATAATATTATATAATATTAGTCAGAAGAGCGTCTCACCAGAATTTCGAATTTATTTGAAAAACTAATAATATTGTGACACTAGAAAAATATTAGTTAATATTAGTTTTTCAAACGCTAATATTAGTTGCCGTTCCCTATACATGGGTGGGGCATCCTCCATGTTTGTAACAAACAATCCATAATAGCAGGGTCCCTATAAAACAAGTCCTACGCAGCGTTGCAAGTGACGCGGAAAAATGGCAGAGAGCTGGTAACGGAATTGAGCGGACTGAAGCCAGTTAGTTACAAGACCGTCAGCCGACGTGTCAGGCTTCGTCTCAGTCATCGGTTGGTCAAACGGACAGCAGGGTGACCTTGGCTCCCGCCCCACACAAGGGGGACTCCGCCAAAAAATGTGGAGGTTCGAGGTTTGTAAAGCTTGCTGCCAAAAATGAGTGTGCAGCTACCAGGAACACCCATTCCATAACCGTCAAGGAGTGAAAAAACAGCAATCCAACAGAAACGGAAACCAAGATATTGACAAACGCATTCAACTGCCGTGCAGCAATACAAAAACAAGGTCTCACCATTTCTGTAAGTAGAGCCCTCTCAGCTGCAATTGGCATGCATTTCTGTAAGTAGAGACCCTCTCACCTTTTCTGTAAGTAGAGCCCCTCTCACCTTTTCTGTAAGTAAAGCCCTCTCAGCTGCCTGGATCTTGAATTTCTGCACCGTGGTTCAAGGCGGGGAGAGTTGAAATTTGGTTGTTATTGGTGGAAAATAATGGTTGTTGGTGGTAGGCTATTGGTGAGAATTGGTGGGAAATAGTGGTTATTGGTGGTAGGCTAATGGTGGTTATTGGTGGTTGCAGGTGGGGAGAGTTAAAAATTGGGGGTTGTAGGCTAACATTACGACATTACTGACTAGGTAAACAGGATCCACACAAATAAACACGTCCCAGCAGCAGCAGTGGAAGCTGCAGCAGCAGCAGCAGTGGTAGCGGCAGCAGCAGCAGCAGCAGCTTCCCAGCAGCAGTGGTAGCGGCAGTGGCAGCAGCAGCAGCAGCAGCTTCTCAGCAGTAGCAGCAAATTCCCAGCAGCAGTGGTAGCGGCAGTGGCAGCAGCAGCAGCAGCAGCAGCTTCTCAGCAGTAGCAGCAACTTCCCAGCAGCAGCAGCAGCAGCAGCAGTGGTAGTGGCAGCAGGCAGCAGTGGCAGCAGCAGCCTCAGCCTCAGCATCACCTTCATTACCACCAGCACCACCAGCAAAAAAACAAACAAAACAAACAATGACCAGCAGCAGCAGTGGTAGTGGCAGCAGCCTCAGCCTCACCTTCATTACCACCTTTACCACCACCACCACCAGCAAAACAAAAAAGCACAACAATAACCAGCAGTGGTAGCAGTAGCAGCAACAGCAGCAGCAGTGGTAGCAGCAGCAGCCACCATTACCACCAGCAGCAGGAAAACACACACAAAACAAGCTCAACAATGACCAGCAGTGGCTAACCCTCTCACCAGTTCTGATTTCTGGGACTTGCATATCTGGGACCTCCCAGGAATAACACCATAGATGTTGTCGGACAGGTAGCTCTCTCCAGCCTTGGTATACAAGTATCTTGATTCTTCCATTGGAGATGGCTGTTGAGTCTGCAAGCAGATGGTTGAAAGGCATGTACTGGTAACCAAGTCCAAGATCATACATGCAGACAGTTGAAAGGCATGTCCAGCTCTTCCCACTATCACATCACATCACATTATATGGGTATGCTGTATGAGTCCCTTGATTCCTCTATGGGAGATGGCTGTTGAGTCTGCAAGCAGATGGTTGAAAGGCATGTACTGGTAACCGAGTCCAAGATCATACATGCAGGCAGTTGAAAGGCATGTCCAGCTCTTCCCACTATCACATCACATCACATTATATGGGTATGCTGTATGAATCCCTTGATTCTTCCATGGGAGATGGCTGTTGAGCCTGCAAGCAGCCCCTACCATTTTGCCAGACTTGCCTAACCTCAAATAATCAAATTAAACGTGTGTTAATAATATGAGTGTTAATCTACATCTGGGTATTAATAATATGTATGCTGTATTAGTCCCTTGATTTGTGCATGGGAGATGGCTGCTGAGCATACAAGCAGCACATTGAAAGCGGTTAGCAAGACAGGGGGCACGGGACCCCACCTAAACCCCAAATGGGACCCCACCCAAATTGGACCCTACCCAAACTGGACCCCACCCAAATTGGACCCTACCCAAACTGGAACCCACCCAAATGGGACCCTACCCAAACTGGACCCCACCCAAATGGGACCCTACCCAAACTGGACCCCACCCAAATGGGACCCTACCCAAAAGGGACCCCACCCAAACGGGACCCCTCCAAAAGGCAAACCCGAAATACTATGACCCGCCCCAATCTGGACTAACCATACCTGGGGCACTGACACAACAACAGCAAATGGATCACTTGTCGTGAAGGTGCCGCCCCTGAGTGAGCCGCCCCAATTCCAACCAACCAACCAACCAACCAACCAATCGTACCTGGGGCACTGGCAAATCAGCAGCAAATGGATCACGTGTCATCAAGTTGCCGCCCCTTGAGTAAGCTGCCCCAATCCCAACCAACCAAACAGCCAACCAACCATACCTGGGGCACTGGCACAACAGCAGCAAATGGATCACTTGTCGTGAAGGTGCCACCCCTGAGTGAGCTGCCTCTTAGAGCAGAAGGTCCACTGTTGGCCAAAGTTACTGGGGGCTTCCACCCCCTGGACTGGCATGAAAACTTGGGCAGCATGGAAGGGGGCTCTGGGGGTTGCATGGGTGGATCCTTTCTTTGGGTCAGTTTGCTTGAGCTTGAAGTTCTAAAGTGTGAAGACGTCTCCACGCTCTTGTCGTGGCTACCTACATAGATCATGGAGGTTGCTTGATGTTAGTGGTTTACTTTGCTAGGCCAGCTTGCTTGATCTTGAAGTTCTAAAGTGTGAAGACGTCTCCACCCTTTTTTCATGGCTTCCTTCGAGGATCATGCATGTTGGTTGGTGTTAGGGGTTTCTTTTGCTGGGTCAGTTTGCTTGAGCTTGAAGGCCTGAACTTTGAAAAGTCATGAAGTGTTAAGACATCCCCACACTCTTGTCATGGCTACCTGCATGGAGCACACATGTTGGTTGGTGTTACTGGTTTCTTTCTCCGGCAATGCTTGCTGTTGACTTGTGCTTGAAGTCATGAAGTGTGAAGACATCTCCACACTCTTGTCGTGGCAACCTACATGGATCGTACACTTTTTGTTGCTTTCTGCCAAAGCAGCACCCGCCTGAAGGGCAAGGCTACAACGCATAGACATTTCAGTCTTACACATTAACACATAAAATAAAATAAACGTTTATCTCACGTAGATACACATGAACATATCAATTAAAATAAACATTTATCTCACGTAGATACACATGAACATATCGATTAAAAAAAACATTTACACATAAACACTTGCATGAGCATATAAATAAAATAAACATTTTACACACGTACATATAAAATAAAATAAATCGACTTTCAAATAAACGTAACATACAGTAGCTAGTCATGACTCACCGTTTGGCAGCTTCCTCAAATTGTTTGATAGCTGCTTCCCTGCAGCCCCTCCTACATCACTCTTCACCTGAATTACAGTCAGCATGCATGGCAGATGATGAGATAGCTCCGAGACAGCTGACATTTATTTTTCTTGATTTCTCTTCATTAAAAAATGGAAACATATATATTTCTTTATGCTCAGATGAGACAGCTGGCATTTTTTCTTTCTAATTTCTCTTCATTTCTAAAAATAAAATATTTGTTTTATACACTTTGTTGAGAAAGCTGGAATTTATTTTTCTACTAATTTCTGTTCATTTTTTAATACACATAGATGAGACAGCTGAAATGTATTTGTATTTACTTATCCTCATTATTATTTTTCTACTAATTTCTCTTCATTTCTACACATTTTTTAAAATACACTTTGACCAGACAGCTGGAATTTATTTGTATTTATTCATAATCATTACAGAAATGAAAGGTGTGTTTCCATACACTCCACCACCAACCACCGCAACCACAAATACCGCCACACGCCATACCAACCCCCGCCGTTCACAGCCCCCTTCATCTCCCACTCCCATTTTAGGAAACCCCCCTTCCCCACCGCCCACCACCCCATCCCCCTCACGCAAACACACACACCAACATCTTCACCACCCTCACCACTCCTCACCGTCCACAGCCCCCTCCCACTCACCCTGTGTACATCTGCCCTAACACATACACCCACCACCACCCCCACCCCCACATACACCCACCCCCACCCCCACCCCACATACACCACCACCCCACATACACCACCACCACTACGTCGACAGCCTCCTTCCCCTCCCACTCATCCTGTGAGCAGCTGCCTCAACACATACACCCACCACCACAACATACCACCACCACCACCACAACATACAACCACAGCCCCCTTCCCCTTCCACTCACCCTGCGTGCAGCTGCCTCAACACATACATCCACCACCACCACCCACATACACCCACCACCACCAACCCACATACACCCACCGCCACCACAACATACACCCACCACCACCACAACGTACACCCACCACCACCACAACATACACCCACCACCACCACCACTACGTCCACAGCCCCCTTTCCCTCCCACTCACCCTGTGTGCAGCTGCATCAACACATACACCCACCACCACCACCACAACCACCACTACGTTCACAGCCCCCTTCCCCTCCCACTCACCCTGTGTCCAGCTGCATCAACACATACACCCACATACACCCACCACCACATATCACCATCACCACCCCACGTACACCCACCACCACCACCACAACATGCACCCACTACCACCACCACTACGTCCACAGCCCCCTTTCCCTCCCACTCACCCTGTGTGCAGCTGCCTCAAGCCACGGCAGCTCAGGTGCACGCTTTATTGTTAAGCTTTCCTCCTCCTGCGCACATGAGATGTTGATTTAGATGTTGATTACAATTGAGATTGAGCTGTAGATTTAGATGTAGTTGTAGATGTAGGTTGAGATGTAGATGATGATGTAGATGTTGATGTAGATGTAGATGTTGATGTATTTACAGATGCAGATGTAGATGTAGATTGAGAATGAGATGTAGATGCAGATGTTGATGTAGATGTAGGTTGAGATTGAGAAGCAGGTTGATATGTAGGTTGAGAATGAGATGTTGATTGAGAATGAGATGTAGATGAAGATGTAGATTGAGATGGAGATGGAAATTTTTTATGAGGTCGGGCAAGTTCTTAAAACTATCTGTCTTCCCCTGAACTGTAACTGTAACTGCACACACACACACGTACACACACACACACATGCAGACAGCAGAGAACTAGGCCAGGTCGTAATGACACGATCACTTCAGGCTCCTACTGATTCGCTACGATGCATTCCAAATTGTTGACTTGATTGTCATTCTGGAAAATAATATGCAGATGGACAAACGGACATATGCTCGTTGTGTTTTATATGATGTCTATGTTGTATGTGTTGTATATGTTGTATACGTTGTATATGTTGAATGTGTTGTACATGTATATGTTGTATGCTAACCACTCATTTACTAAGTGACATATGATATATCCTCCTGCCTGCCTTACATAGTTAATCCAGGACCATCAGTCTTATCCTGATCGGCTTACTGTACTGCCGCATGTCCTCAGATCTGGACTTGTTGTAACACACATACACACACACACCACACACATACCCCCCCCCCCACCCCCCCCCCCCCCCCCCCCCCCCCGGGACTTGTTGTACCGCTAGTTTCCTTGCTAACTCCTGTTGCCCCGTCCCTTCTTGTCAAGGCTGCCCTGCAGACCGTGGGAGCCCGAACTGATGCCTTATGTACTTACTCACAAAACATACAATTTTGTCAATGAGTTAGATCTGGTAAGATCATATAATTATGCGTACTCTTTTTGGCGGAGCCCCCCCTTCTGGAAGGCGGGAGCCCCCAGGGTTACCCATTTGTCCGTTTGTCCGACCGAAAAATTGAAGCCTGACACGTCAGCCGACTGTCTCATAACTAACTGGATTTGGTCAGCTCTATTGTTGTCACCTTTCTTTCCGTTGCCAACACATTCCGCCAATTTCCCGCGTCGCTTGCGGCGCTGCATAAGACTTGTTTCTAGTTATGAATGGTAGTTCACCCCAGGAGGTGGGTCTCCCAACAAGAACCAGCGACACCGAGGATTCAATTTGAATGGCGCAGCCACATAATTTGCACTTGTTAGAGAGAGCCTACCCCATATCCATGTTGACTCCATTTTTGAGTATAGCAATTCAGCAGATGATTTGGAATCGACAGTCGTACCTTGACTTAGTCAGACAAATAACGACAGTCCTCCAGAATTCCCAGAATTCTCAGAATTTCAGGCAAAATCTGAGGTATGTAGTACTAACAATGACCAGTTTTGAAAAATCCAAATGCAAATCATCTACTGAGTTGCTATAATAGAAATGAACCATTGTCTTTACATAGCACCATGGAGCGCCTGGTAGCCTTTGGGGTGTTCCTAGCTTTTTGGCTCCCAAAAGCAGCCCCATAAGACCCTAGCGAAGCACCCCCAGAAAACCAAGGGGCACGATTTAGCACGTGTGCTACATGTAGCACTTTCAAGGAAACCCTTGTTGGCTCAAGGCTAATAATAGTGCCCATGTGCCACTTGACATGTCGTTCCTGCGAGAAGCGTGAAAACTTACCTTGGTGACGCGCTCCTTCCATCCCGTCGCCTCCTTCGTCATCGGCGCGCGATTCTGCACAGCATCGAAAACGTGAGACATTACAAGGCGGCAGCACTATGTATATACCAGCCTCATTCGCGTTCTGAATTGTAAAACAGGGGTACGGTGGTGAGGTGACACAAAAGCTGCGTGCTCGGCATGCAGCCAGAGCCAGCTGCCCTCTGTCATCATAAACAATTCGCATATTCGCAACCTGCTTGCTACCATCAATGATCAATTTTACTATGAAGCGTCCATGCGCTATGCGTACCACCAGCGAAGGGGGGGTCTTCTGACGATCGGGCTGTGGGATAATTGGCTTCGGCATCTTGCGTTCCTTGCTATAATTATGCTGCACAACAGATGAAGATGAGCTACTCCTTGCGGTTGTCAAATCACTCTGCGATGAGGAAAGAGAGCGGTGCGCTTAATCGGCGTGCATTTAGAAAGCTATTTGGAGGGTATCTTTAAGAAGCAGTGAAGGGCGCAATGGTGAGGCGGAGGGGGCAAACCACCATTCACACAAAATGAAGGGAAACGTAAGCCAGCCAAGACCAACAACGCACGGAATTGTTGAGACATGTCAGTCGGGGGCCCCGGCCGGGGTGTAGTCACATCCTCAACAACCTAGTTGCCTCATGTGACCTATCACCGCCAACCTTGGACTATGATACGGTATACGAGCGTGGCCTATAAACTTATGTCGAGCAGTCGACCAGAACCCAACGCGAAAATTCCGGGTACTGTTTTTGCATCAAGCCACCAAGCCGGGATTGTTGGACGTGCGAGATTCCGACATGGAGGTTGGTCACTACGATCATGAAGATGTTTTTACTTTTTCCCCCACTGGACTCCATTTGAGCTTGGCCCCGTTTGGGAATTTGATGGATCCTGTCAAGGGGGACTAACTAGCATCAGGATTTGTTTACGCACCTCATCCGTCTATGTGCAGGATGCTCGGCACTCCCCCCCAGTTGGACTCATTGAGGACGTCCTCCGTGTCTGTGCCGAACATTTGCTTCCAGCCATGGACTCTGAGACTCGACAAACCTTTCGGGCTGTGAGCAGAAATGTTCGACAAATCGTCCATGCTACAACCTCAACTTTGAGACAGAAATCCTCGAAGGTGTGTACCTCAGTATTACATAGCAACAAGGAATCATTACATAATCCCAGCAAATAATGATAAGATAGGACAGCGGCACGTCCTGTCCAATTCTATAGCAGGGCGAGGGGTTTTTAGGCACCCCCAACAATCTTTAAAATATGGAGCATGAAACTCGATGACAGCAAGCAAGCAAGAAAGCCAAAAAGAAGTGAAAAGGAGGGCGTAAGTGGGAGGGCTGCCATTGTAGTAAAGCCGCAGCACCTACCGGTATATCAACTAACACATGAGGGGGGGGGGGGGCTGCCATTGTAGTAAAGCCGCAGCACCTACCGGTATATCAACTAACACATGAGGGGGGGGGGGAGGGCTGCCATTGTAGTAAAGCCGCAGCACCTACCGGTATATCAACTAACACATGAGGGGGGGGGAGGGCTGCCATTGTAGTAAAGCGGCAGCACCTACCGGTATATCAACTAACACATGAGGGGGGGGGAGGGCTGCTATTGTAGTAAAGCCGCAGCACCTACCGGTATATCAACTAACACATGAGGGGGGGGGAGGGCTGCCATTGTAGTAAAGCCGCAGCACCTACCGGTATATCAACTAACACATGAGGGGGGGGGAGGGCTGCCATTTTAGTTAAGCCGCAGCACCTACCGGTATATCAACTAACACATGAGGGGATGGGAGGAACCAAACTTTCTAAAGACAGCCAAGGGAACCCGCTAAGACCAAGTTAAGATGCAGCTGTAGGTCCATCTTAAGGAAATTGGTGCATACACAACCCTACACAAGCGACGTGGCGTAAATGGACCAGATTGCCTTAGCCCAAATGCTATTGGCCTTTTCCAGGACACTCAGGGAGCTTCTACCCCACCCCTTGAGCCCATCCCGATCCCCAAGTGCCCCAACATCAGGAGCCTGGACATTAGCCATTTCCATAGCTGCAACTTCGAAATTCCCTTCCCTGCCTCCGTACGCTCACTAGCAGTATCATTCACTGATGACCAGTGCATGTGTGACGAGGCCTTGCGGGAATGCACAGAGCTGAAGGAACTCACGTTGCACAGATGCAGTGTGTTGAAGCAGATACCGCCGTATCTGACCGGCTTCAGCAAGCTGAGGTCACTGAACTTGCTACATTGTGAAGGACTTGAGGATGTGTCCGTATTGGGCCACTGCACGAACATGACGGCACTAAATCTATCGTTTTGTACCAAGCTTGAGGACTTGTCTGCACTGAGGTCTTGCACCAACCTGCAAACTCTGGACCTATCTGGTTGCCAGCATCTTGTGGATGTGTCTGCACTGGGTTATTGCACTGACCTGCGTACTCTGGACCTGTGTTACTGCGAAGAGCTTGCAAACGTGTCTGCACTGGGTTCTTGTACTAACCTACAGACTCTGGATCTGTCTCGTTGCTTTCAGCTTGTGGACATATCTGCTTTGGCTCTCTGCACTAACCTGCTGAGCCTGGACCTTGGTCGTTACAAGAGTGATATTGTTGAGGACCACCCTCCCCAGCTTGTGGACGTGTCTGCCTTAGGCTCTTGTGCTAAGCTGCAGAGCTTGAAACTGCATGGCGGCTGTGAGGAACTTGTGGACGTGTCTGCATTGGGTTCTTGCACTCTCCTGCACGACCTTGAACTATCTAGATGCCGGAGGCTTGGAGACCTGTCAGCCTTGCGTACCTGCACCAACATGCGATCACTGTGCATGTATAGTTGCCCCACACTTGTAGATGTGTCGGCACTGGGTAACTTTACCAGCCTGCAGACACTAAGCCTGTTTGCTTGCACCAACATTGTGGATGTGTCTGCACTGGGTGCCTGCACTAACATGCAGACACTAAAGCTGTCTGGTTGCAACAAGCTTGTGGACGTGTCTGCATTGGGTTCTTGCACTCTCCTGCACGACCTTGAACTATCTAGATGCCGGAGGCTTGGAGACCTGTCAGCCTTGCGTACCTGCACCAACATGCGATCACTATGCATGTATAGTTGCCCCACACTTGTAGATGTGTCGGCACTGGGTAACTTTACCAGCCTGCAGACACTAAGCCTGTTTGCTTGCACCAACATTGTGGATGTGTCTGCACTGGGTGCCTGCACTAACATGCAGACACTAAAGCTGTCTGGTTGCAACAAGCTTGTGGACGTGTCTGCATTGGGTACATGCACCAACCTGCTGACACTGGACCTGTCTGGTTGCTCCTAGCTTGTGGACGTGTCTGCATTGGGTACATGCACCAACATGCAGACACTCTACCTGCGTCGTTGCTCCAAGCTTGCAGATGTATCAGCCTTGGGTACCCGCGACAACTTGCAGACACTGGACCTGTCTTGTTGCTCCAAGCTTGCAGATGTGTCAGCCTTGGACGCCAGCACCAACCTACAGACACTAGACCTGTCTTTTTGCCCCATGCTTAAAGATGTGTTAGCCTTGGGTGCCATCACCAACCTACAGACACTAAAACTATCTTGTTGCTCCGAGCTTGCAGATGTGTCAGGCTTGGGTACCTGCACTAACCTGCAGAAACTCTACCTGCGTCGTTGTCAACCGCGATGGTAGCTTGTCCAGGCTCGATGGTTCAGAGACGAAATCGACATTTTCCGTTTGGACCCAAATTAACTAGGACTGAACCGCACTACATAGGGCGAGGGGGGGGTAAAAACAAGTATGACCCCATGCCCCAAATGTGTAGAGCTTGTTGAGAGGATTAAGAATCTGGTCTTATTTATTTTCGGTATAGGGTCAGTTTTTGTTTTAGCGATGTATCGCTATTAGCGATGAAACCCATCGCTTTCGAGATTGGCCTAACCCAACTACCACATGATGCAGGGCGGATATGTGGGGGTAAGGAGGTGCTAGAGGGTGCCAAGCTTTCCATTTAAATGTGTAATTATTCATATTTAAAACTAAACATGATGCAGGGCGAATATGTGAGGGTAAGGAGGTGCTAGAGGGTGCCAAGCTTTCCATTTTAATGTATACTTATTCCTATACCCAACTACCACATGATGCAGGGCGGATATGTGGGGGTAAGGAGGTGCTAGAGGGTGCCAAGCTTTCCATTTAAATGTGTAATTATTCATATTTAAAACTAAAACATGATGCAGGGCGAATATGTGGGGGTAAGGAGGTGCTAGAGGGTGCCAAGCTTTCCATTTTCCAGGCTCGATTTGTTTCAGGGATATGTAGCAGCCATATGTGGGGGCTACCCACACTGTCCGTTTCTTGTGCGACACGTCTTTGTGCGATGTGCAGGGGCAGCTCGGTGAGCTGTCCAAAAGCTGATGCATGTAGCTGAAAACGGAAAGAAAACAGTACGCAAAGTCGGCGTGGATTGAGGAAGCTGTCTTAAGGGGGTCCTCGGACAACACCATGAAATTATTATTGCGTGGATGAGTAACAGAGTAACGCATGTCCCTGAGGTGCGGTGCTGTTGAATGAGTAATAGAGTAATGCGTAACCCTGGGGTGCGGTGCTGTTGAACGAGTAAAAGAGTAATACATAACCCTGGGATGCGGTACATTTTGAATGAGTAACAGAGTAATGCGTAACACAGATGTGTGTTCTGGAGCACAGAGCTGAAGCACAGAGTTAGCATTATTGCTCAACCTGCTTTTACTTCACTCGATTATCTCGGCCTGAGCTCAGGCAAGAACACCCGCTGAACTTAAGCATATCAATAAGCAGAGGAAAAGAAACTAACCATGATTTAAAACGGTGTTTACCAGGGTACTTCAAAGAGCGCTGACTTATTGACCCCCTCTGCGCTTTAAGCGCAGTTTTTCGCAACTCCCTGTGGCCGCAGCAAGCAATTTTTGCGCTTTTTGCACTACAAAGCGCAGTTTTTTTGTTTTCAAGTGCGCTAAAGCGCTGGCCAATTTGGCCATTTGAAGTACCCTGGTGTTTACTTGTGCATGAAAGAAGAAGGATAGCTAGTCAGTTTGCAGTGGTGTTGTGCTAGCATATGTATGTGTATTTATATATGTTACAGTCCAGTGGTAGGCCAAATAGGCTCAAGGGACTTGCCCAACCGTGATAGGAAGGGCTTTAAAATAAATGGTAGCGATAGGCTGTTTAGTATTTTTGCACTCACACACATGTGTAAGTGTGTGCATGCATGTCTTCTTCAAGAACATGCTCGCCTGCACCTGTGTGTGTTTTTTTGTGCCGTAGGGACGTCCGTGTGTGTATATATACATGTTGCAATGCAGAGGTAGGCCAAATAGGCTAAAAGGACTTGCCCAACCGTGACAGTACGGGCAAAAAATAAACGCATTGATGAATTGAACCCAAACAATCGTTTATCGATGAGGGGCCTGATTGCGTGCTACAGTGATCATTTGATTCTACATTTATAATGGTTTGTCTTATCTACATCCGTGTGTGTGTGCCTCTTGTGACCAGTTGGAGTGGCCAGAGTGTTTTCATGTTGTGCGGGTCAGTTGCTTACAGAGGCTAACTTGGTTACATAGCTTCTGCCAGCAATTTGGCTGCTCGCCGTCTTCGGCAGTAAAAACAATTATTACCGGGAAAATGTCAACGCGAACAAATCGCTTTCTACATGGGCTAAGGGCCCCGACATTGCGTGATTGATAGGATTGTATGTGCATGTGTCCGTGTCTGTACCAATGCCATAGGAGGTATCCTTTTGTAGGAGTGGCAACACCATTCGAACTGAATCCTCTGTGTCGCTGCTTTGTGTAGAGAGAGCAACCTCCCGGCGTAGAATTCCTTTCACAACTAGAAGATGCCTGCGTTTGTATTTTGTGTGGTGGTGTGTGTGTGTGGTGTGGTGGTGTGTGTATGTGTGTGGTGGTGTGTTTATGTGTGTGGTGGTGTGTGTGTGTGGTGTGGTGATGTGTGTATGTGTGTGGTGGTGTGTGTGTGTGGTGGTGTTTGTGAATGGATGGTTTAGTTCAATCGTGAAGGATTGAATTGTGACATTTTCAGCCGACTTGGCGACTTGAACTTGCTTACACGGCTCCAGCCTTTTAGGCTGCTCTTTGTCTCCCGCAGTATGTGTGTACCGTTTGTCACAGTCTAGGGGTACGCAAAACATGGTACAGTATTCTATACTGCAGAAGACGGCGAGCAGCCATATTGCTGGCTGAAGCTATGTAACCAAGTTCAAGTTTAAGTACCAAGCATGACGTTTTACACCTGGATACAATTATGTGGAGAATTAAATGATCACTGTAGCACGAACTCAGGGCCCCCGTCGATAAACCGATTGTTTAGGGGGTCAGTTCCGGGTCAGTCCATCAATATTTTTTCTTCTTAGCCCTTCCTATTGAAATTGTTACACCCGTGTAATACAGTTACTCACAGGGCGTGAAGTTAAGGACACCATAGCGTAAGCCGGAGCTAGCTATAGTCACCGTTAGCCCTTCCTATCACAGATTCACAATTGGGCAGGTCCCTTCAGCCTATGTGGACTGTAACATACACCCACCTACTCCTGCCAAGAAACTGCAACAAGAATGAATGATGAAAATACAGTTCACGGAAATGCACAGCCACGACATGATCACGGGCGGTACAACAGTACAGATACCAAGATTCTCATGGACTGCAATACCGGTTCCGGTGCATCCAAATTTGGTCACAGCCTTGAGCCAAAGGCGATGTACGGTCCATTGTCTATCCTACATACACTTGGGCTAAGAATATATCATTTGAGTAAGCTGCATTTGCATGTGTGCAAGCCAAGTTAGCAAGCCTGTATTTGCATACAAGCTTGCTAACTTACAAATACAAAAATAACCAGCCACACAGAAATGCCAGAAACTTGCCAGCAAATAGTTTGGCCTTCCTTGTAGCCTTGGTCAAAAATATAAAGACGAAGACAAGTACACCGGTATTAGTGCATTATAACATACCTGTATCAGGGCATCAGGACATGCAGGGAAGCATCTTGCTTTTTGTCCATATGGTACATCACACTACAATTGTCATAGGCAGGCCACTGGGCCAGCAGACTCTTTCGTAGGAGTGGCAACGCCATTCAAACTGAGTCCTTCGTATCACTGGTTTGTGTCGGGAGACCCACCTCCTGGGGTGAAATACCTTTCACAACTAAAAAAAGGGCCGTTTACTATGCTCCCTGCTTTCCGTGGGTATCGCACGGGGGGAACTTGGAATTGGAAGACGGTGAGAAGCCCAGGGTTGGCTGACAGACCTTGTACCGATCCAATAATAGGCAGGCCAGTGTTGACCCAAGACAAGCCCACACCACATTGCCACAACTTCCAGGGGGGTCTTCAACCCATCCTCTCTTAATCAACATAATGATACGAATATACTATTATGCTAGGGTCCAACTATCTACCTTCCTATTTCCATTCAGCATCTGCACGTTCCTGGACGTAGGTTGCCAGATCTTTGACTTCTTCATCGCTCAATCGAGCAGCAAAAGTACACTGACCCTGGAAGACAAAGAAATACATATCAGTACAGAAGTACAATGACCCTGGAAGACAAAGAAAGATAGTCCAGTACACAAGTACACTGAACCTGGAAGACAAATCAGTACAGAAGTACACTGACCCTGGAAGACAAAAAAGACAAATTATTACAGAAGTACACTGACCCTGGAAGACAAAGAAAGACTAATCAGTACGAAAGTACACTGACCCTGGAGGACAAAGAAATATAAATTAGTACCAAGGTACACTAACCCTGGAAAACAAAGTAAGACAAATTAGGTGAGATATTCAAAATTACGTTTCGAAATAGCGCTGATATACTCAAAAGTATGTTTCAAAAGGACACTGAGATATTCAAAAGTATGTTTAAAAAGAACACAGATACTCAAAAGTATGTTTGATATTCAATAGTAAACTGACCCTATAAGACAAAGAAAGACAAATACATTGAGATATTCAATTGATGTTGGTGGTTGGGCCCAGTGCAAGTAAACGGGCTGCCCCCCTCAACCTCACGCCTCGTAATAAGGCATACTATTTATTTGTATATATTCACTTCATAGGGCTGGATCGGATTCACTTCATAGGGCTGGATCGGATTCACTTCATAGGGCTGGATCGGATGGGATATAGCAAGCCCCTTTAGCATAATTGGCTACCCCTGGACAATGCAATAGATACACATACACCCAGATGCAATACACACAGATACACATACACACAGATGCACTTGGCTACCCCCTGGACTATGCAATAGATACACATGCAAACAGATGCAATACACGCAGATACACATACACACAGGTGCACTTGGCTACCCCCTGGACTATGCAATATATACACATACACACACAAACGGTCCATCTGCTATCAGGCAGCAGCTACCTAGGCATAGCTAACCCCCCTTTATGCAGATACACATACAAACACACACAAACAGTCCATCTGCTCTCAGGCAGCAGTAACTTAATCATGGCTAACACCAGCTACCTAGCCATAGCTAACCCCCCCTTATGCAGATACACATACAGACACACACACAAATGGTTCATCTGCTCCAAGGCAGCAGTAACTTAATCATGGCTAACACCAACTACCTAGCCATAGCTAACCCACCTTAATGCAGATACACATACAAAAACACACAAATGGTTCATCAGCTCCAAGGCAGCAGTAACTTAATCATGGCTAACACCAGCTACCTAGCCATAGCTAACCCACCTTTATGCAGATACACATACAAAAACACACAAATGGTCCATCTGCTTTAAGGCAGCAGTAACTTAATCATGGCTAACACCAGCTACCTAGCCATAGCTAACACGACATTTAGGCAGATACACATACACACACACACAAACGGTCCATGTGCTTTCAGGAACCAGCTACCTAGGCATGGCTCACACCAGGTACCTTTCCTGCCCTGTTTTGTTTCCATGCGAAGCGTCGCAAATTGGGCGACTCCGTAAGACCCCAGTGCGACGCGCTGACCCCTGAACCCCGCGGAGCGCGGGGGGGTTGGGGGTTTGGAGGGGGTTTGGAGGGGGGGGGGGGGGGGGAGCATTTCTGACTAGTTTAGCCGGACCCATGTGTTGCTGTGTAGCGACGAAATGGCGATGCGTCGCACACAAAATAATATAACAGCACCACGGCACCATGGATTCATGATAGCAAATTATGCTAGTTCAGTTCATCGAGTTTAGTTCATCAATCCTTTTTCTTTTTAGCCCGTTCTATCACGTTGGGCAAGTCCCTTAAGCCTATTTGGCCTACCACTGGACGGCAACATACATACAAGCTAAAAGGACTTGCCCAACCCCAGGCAGCAGCTACATAGCCTCGGGCTACACACCACATGGGATCTTCTCTTTTTCTAGGCAACTTGATAATAATGCCTCTCCTCAAATTTTAAAATTTAAACACTGATTTTAGTATTAAGTATATATTTTATCATCTAATTTCAGCAATGATCTTATTACTCTTCTTAAACAACGCTTTTATTAATCTTATAAAAGCAACACTTTTGTTCATATAATTAAACAATGATTTTATGAATCATATTTAAGCAATGATTGTATAAATCTGATTAAACAATGATTTTATTGATCTAATCTAAGCAAATAAGTGAAAGAGCAATACAACAAGTAGACTAACCCTGGGTGCGCAATTGGTCCCGAAACCAGGCATCTTATTCTTTCCCATGTAGATGATGTTGTACATATCCTCCGGAGTCCCAATGTTGTTCGCTGCCATGTCACCATTGGACAGGGTGGCGTTAGCCTGGACGATGTTTCCGCCCCCGACGTGGCAACCTTCACAAAAAGACAAAGATGTGAATCATGGCTGTTGCACATTTGTATGATTTGTATGTTTTGTATTATTTTTGTGATTAATATGATTTGTATATGCATGATTTGTATGATTTTATGATTTATATGATTTGTATTTTTTTGTTTTGACATAGCAAACTTGACAAAAATTGAGCAGTGGATCATGGCTGTTGTACGTTTGCATGATTTTACGATTTTATGATTTTGTCATGGCAAACTTCACACCAATTGAGCAGTGAATCATGGCTGTTGTACGTTTGTATGATTTTATTATTTTATTATTTTTGACATGGCAAGCTTCACAAAAATTGAGCATTGAATCATGGCTGTTGTATGTTTGTATGATTTTACGATTGTTGTCATGGCAAACTTCACACCAATTGAGCAGTGAATTATGGCTGTTGTACGTTTGTATGATTTGTATGGTTTTATGATTTTTGACATGGCAAACTTCACAAAAATTGAGCAGTGAAACATGGCTGTTGTACATTTGTATGGTTTGGATATTTTTATGTTTTAATGATTTTATGATTTTTGACATGGCAAACCTCACTACAAGACAGGAGTGAATCATGGCTGTTGTACATTTGTATATTTCTATGATTTGTATGATTCTATGATGTTTGATACGGCAAGCTTCACAACAAATGAGCATTGAATCATGGCTGTTATACGTTTGTATGATTTTATGAGTTTATGATTTTTGACATAGCAAACTCCACAAAACATGAGCAGTGAATCATGGCTATTATACGTTTCTATGATTTTATGAGTTTATGATTTTTGACATAGCAAACTCCACAAAACATGAGCAGTGAATCATGGCTATTATTCGTTTCTATGATTTTATGAGTTTATGATTTTTGACATAGCAAACTCCACAAAACATGAGCAGTGAATCATGGCTATTATACGTTTCTATGATTTTATGAGTTTATGATTTTTGACATAGCAAACTCCACAAAAATTGAGCAGTGAATCATGGCTGTTGTTCGTTTGTACGAGTTTATGCAAGGAAGCGAGGTGACTAGTTTGTTTCAATACATGGGGTGGGGTGGGGTGGGGTGGGGGGGGAGGAATCATGTTTATCTTTAAATGAGAGGTGCACAGAGTGTTTCCAAAAATGAAAGGTGGATGAGGTGTCACAGAATAGGTGGATAGTGTGTTTCAATCAATGAGAGGTGCACAGTGTGTTTTCAAAAATGAAAGGTGGATGAGGTGTCACAGAATAGGTGGATAGTGTGTTTCAATAAATGAGAGGTGCACAGTGTGTTTCCAAAAATGAAAGGTGGATGAGGTGTCACAGAATAGGTGGATAGTGTGTTTCAATAATTGGGAGGTGGATAGTGTGTTTCGACAAATGGAAGTTTGACCATGTTTATCAACAAATGAGAGGTGAATGAAGTGTCACGGAAGAAAGGGCACAGAGTCAATAGGACTCCATTGGAAAAAGTCGTAGTCAGCGCTGCAAGTGACACGGAAAATTGGCGGAGAGTGTTGGCTATCGGAACGACAGGTGGCAACGGAATGGAGCGGACTGAAGCCAGCTAGTTACAAGACGGTTGGCTGACGTGTCAGGCTTCATCTCACTCGTTGGTTGGTTGGTTGGTCGGACAACGGGGTGAATCTGGGGGCTCCCGCCCCACAGAAGGAGGGGCAACGCCAAAAAGGAAGTGCAAAACAGGGTGTAGTTCATCCACAAACCCACCATTCCTTTCCACCCTCCCCTTCCCCCTTAGTCTATTGCTCACGGGCACACTTCATGCCAAATGTTTCAGCCCCCCCCCCCCCCCCCCCCCCCCCCCCCCCTACCCTTCCCCCTCTGTCTATTGCTCACCAGCACACTTCATGCCAAACGTTTCAGTCACTCCCGCTGACGCAGCAGGGCTGAGCATGAGCAGGGCGAGGGAGGAGCTGAGTAGCAGCTGGCAACCTTGAGTCAGCATGTTTGGCGCTTGCGAGGTTTTAGCATTGGCTACCACACCTGCACTCCTGGGGCTGCGTGCTGCTAGAGCTCTCTGCCTTGGAGTAGTCTGTAGGGCGTGAGTGTTTGTGTGTGTATGGTGGTGGTGGTGGTGGTGTGTGTGGTGCTGATGGTGGGCGTGTTGATGGTGGTGGCGTTTTTTGTGTGTGTGTGTGTGTGTGTGGTGGTGGTGGTGGTGGTGGGGGGGGGGGGGGGGATAGGGCTTCTGATTGCTAGATCTCTCTGCCTTAGAGTAGTCTGCAGGGGGTGAGTGTTTGTGTGTGTGTGTGTAATGGGGTGGTGGTGGGTGGGGGGTGGTGGTGGGGGGGTATGGCTGCTAGAGCTCTGTGCCTTGGAGAAATGTGCAGGGCGTGAGTGTTTGTGTGTGTGGGTGGGGGGTGGGGGGTGGGGGGAGTGATTTGATTGGACTGTTGGGTGGGGATTTGAGATAGCATACTTGGCGCTTGGTGGTGGGGTGGGGTGGTGGGGTGGGGTGGGGTGGGGGTGGGGGGCTGGGGTACCACAGCTGCTCTCCTGTGTGTGTGTGGGGGGGGGGGGGGGGGGGGGGGGGGGGGGGGGGCCTGGGGTACCACAGCTGCTCTCCTATTGCTGCTGGCTGCTACAGCTTTCTGCTTTGGAGAAGCGTGTGTGTGTGTTTGTTAGTGTGTGTGTGTGGTGGTGCATGTTTTGTGTTGTGTTGTGTTGTGTTGTGTTGTGTTGGGCTGGGCTGTGTTGTGTTGTGTTGTGTTGTGAGGGTGGGTGTGTGTGTGAGGGTGGGTGTGTGTGTGAGGGTGGGTGTGTGTGTGTGTGTGTGTGGGTGGGTGGGTGGGTGGGTGGGGGGGGGGGGGGGGGGGCGGTCTCCTGACTATCTTTTCGGCCATTCGATGGCATCGCGCTCCTCGCATGGCGATGTAGCTCTCCCAGAACGTAGCGATGCTGGCGAAAACAAGTATGGTGCTGATAATGCTGATGATAGTGATGGGTACACCATCCTTGTGCCCTAGTGAACTCCGATCGTGCTCGCAGGGGACGATGGGAGTGCTAGAAATCCGAGGGACTTCTCTTAGCAGCCCAGATATAGATTCGAATCCGCTTGGCATGCTCCCTGGTTTTCGTGGGTGGGCATCGCGCTAGGGGACTTGGAATTGGCAGACGGTGGGCAGCTCAGAGTTGGCTGAAAAACCAGTTAAGACCACGATTAAATTAAATCAGTCACCTGTCGAGCGCTGGTCCTGATGCTTGTAGCCCTCATCTTGTCTAAATCAAAACTGCTTCAATGCTGAAATCGAGTCGATGCCTCGCCGCTGCTGAAATGGTAATGCTTATTTTCTGCTGAATTCTCCCGACGCGTTCCAACTCTGCAACTTGTGGTGATCTGTAGGACACCGTCAGCACTTCCCGGTCGGAATCATCCGATCGCGTCTGCGGCTGTCCGCTGGGTCTATGAACCAGGGTTGTTATTTAATTTTAGATACCGGTAACAGGTATACTTGCCGGTATATCATATGGAATTAGTGCTGATAAGAATGCTTGCTTGCTGCAATCTTGCTTGCTTGTTGCAACGTTGGGTTTGTTTTCTGAGGATTTGTTGGAAGACCCCTTCCAGATGTGGAGCGGGCTTGTTTTGGGACAACAACAATCTGTCGATGACAATGTAATGTAATGTAATGTAATGTAATGTAATGTAATGTAATGTAAGGTAAGGTAAGGTAATGTAATGTAAATTCAAGTATTCAACGCCTGAGCCGTAAGAGTTTGGCCAGCGATTTGTTTTCTTCAGTTGGGCTCAAGTTGGTCGATTTGTACAGATGCGTGAATAATTGGCGGTCTTAGTACTTGGCGGTTGGAAACAAATGACCCATATGACCATATCACCCTACGCCCTAACTTTGGTGGTACGTTGCACATTAAGTCATGCCCCCTTAGCATGTAAGCCTTCAGCATCCCCATCATCCTTGCCAACATAAATGTTGAAACGAGCTTACAATTTTGCGTGACCACTCTGCCGGCTATAGATTGAATGTGTACAGCACAGTAATGCAGTGCTCAGTGCCCTAACATTGGTGGTAGACCTGGTTTTAGCTCGAGCCATATGTTGGCCTACACGTCAACCTACCAGAGTTTTGGCGGTACCCCTACCGCCAAATAAACCGCCAACAGGCGCCTCTAAATATTTCACAAGAATTAAAGTCAAATGAACCAATATTACATTACATATTAAAGTCTACTTGACACCGCGAGGGTGTATGAGACTCTGTGCTTTAAACAAAAAGAAAAAGCACCCACGAAGCAAAAAACCCCATTACATCAGGGGTGTGTCGAGGACAAACAAACCAAGCTCCCAACCACCGTTTTGGTAGCGTAGGTATTAAACACCCTAGAGCCGGACCCAGATCTCAACCACTTACAGTGGCGGAGGTAAGAAGCTAACAAATGAGAAGTCACAAGAAGAAAAGAAAAAAAAGGGATAATAAATTACGGTGCCACTAAGCAGTCCAGGGCTTCCTGTCTTGCTCTTCTACAAGTAGAAAGATAGTCGGCTAGGTTGCTCCAGAAAGCCTTATTGCCATTTCCATTCATAAAGGTTCTGAATGTGGAATCGCATAATTCCACATTCCATACGGTTAAGTCGGTATCCTCATGGACATGCCTATTAATATCTGTAAACAGCTTCTGGTAGCGGAGGCGAATATCATTATAAAAAGGGCACTCAAACATATGCATTTCATCCTCAGATTTTTGGAACCCACACATTTGACAGTGTCTCATTGAACGAGGGATGTGTGCTCTATCCACCACCCTCATTCTGTCTGTGTTCAGCCAATGGGAACCCATTCTAAACTGTGCTACAGAACGAATCTGATCTTGCTTATGTAAGGCAGATGTTACATTACATTACATTATATTACATGTTAAAGTCTACTTGACACCGCGAGGGTGTATGAGACTCTGTGCTTTAAACAAAAAGAAAAAGCACCCACAAAGCAAAAAAGCCCATTACATCAGGGGTGTGTCGAGGACAAACAAACCAAGCTCCCAACCACCGTTTTGGTGGCGCAGGTATTAAACACCCTAGAGCCGGACCCAGATCTCAACCACTTACAGTGGTGGAGGTAAGAAGCTAACAAATGAGAAGTCACAAGAAGAAAAGAAAAAAAAGGGATAATAAATTACGGTGCCACTAAGCAGTCCAGGGCTTCCTGTCTTGCTCTTCTACAAGTAGAAACAAGTAGAAAGATAGTCGGCTAGGTTGCTCCAGAAAGTCTTAGTGCCATTTCCATTCATAAAGGTTCTGAATGTGGAATCGCAGAATTCCACATTCCATACGGTTAAGTCGGTATCCTCATGGACATGCCTATTAATATCTGTAAACAGCTTCTGGTAGCGGAGGCGAATATCATTATAAAAAGGGCACTCAAACATATGCATTTCATCCTCAGATTTTTGGAACCCACACATTTGACAGTGTCTCATTGAACGAGGGATGTGTGCTCTATCCACCACCCTCATTCTTTCTGTGTTCAGCCAATGGGAACCCATTCTAAACTGTGCTATAGAACGAATCTGATCCTGCTTATGTAAGGCAGATGTGAAGGGAATCAAGCCATTCTCATCATTGCTGTTGGCTGCGAACCATTTCTGGTATCGGAGGCGTTTAAAGCCAACCCTTCTCTCATCAGGGATGTCTCTGACTGCATTGGTGTCACTTGGGTACTTAAACCTCCATGACTCAAAAACTTCAGATATAATACCTTCGACATCGACAGCCTCCAAAATGTTGAGGTTTTCACTGGATCCTAGCTTGTGGAGAGCACAACGAAAGTCATGAACCCAGCCAGTGTTGGAATCAAAAGATTCCTCAAGAGCCATTCTAATGAGATCCTCAGGTTCTTTATCTATGGTCTTGTTCCAGAAGCGCAAAGCTTGTTTAAGCCAAGCGAAACACAACGGGGTTCTACCCAGCTCTTCCATGATAATATTAGATGTAGTAGATTGGCAAACACCCAACATTTGTTTAAGTATACCTCTGTGCCATTTCTCACAAGCATGGTCATTTGAGATAAGTGTGTTGTTCAGAATAGAAGGAGCCCACACCTCACAGCCAAAATTCAGGATAGATTGTACAAGAGAATCAAACAGGTGGGTGAGAATATCAATATTGTATATCTCCATAGTATGGCATCGCCTACGGAGCATGCGGTGAGCCTTTTTGGCCTTAGCGAGCATCCTAGAAAAAGCAGCTTTTGCACGATTGCTTGAGTCACCACCCACAAAGAGGGATCCCAGGTAGATAAAAGATAACTTTGTAGAAAGCTGTGCTCCCTCATAGACAAATTTGTAATCAGGATCCATACGGGCCTCATCACAGAATTGCTTGTTGAAAACGACAATCTCAGTTTTCTTTATATTCACAGCCATCTTAGTAGCCTCGCAGAAATCTCTCAGGCAGTTAAGCATCGCTTGCATATCTGCCGGGGATTCTGCCATTATAGCTAGGTCATCAGCATAAAGTAACAATTGCAGAATATTTCCCCTAAGCTCAGCCCCTACATTTGGGAGCTTGGATTGGAGGAACGATTCAATTCTATCAATGAACAGACCGAATAGGAGTGGGGATAGGGGGTCTCCTTGTTTAACTCCTACAAGGGATGGAAAGGAGGATCCAATGTCCCCATGTAGGCGAACTTGGAAAATGACATGATTATACATGGACTTCAGAATACCAAGATAGGGGTCTTTGACTCCTAGCCTTGCTAAGCAATCCCATAGCAAGTCTCTGTTGACCCAATCATAAGCCTTCTTGAAATCGACAAAAGCCACAAAGAGTGGTTTTTTCTTCTCTCTATATTTATCTACAATATGGTTAAGAATGAATGATGCATCTGCAGTACCCCTACCACTTCTAAATCCATATTGGCCAGCGGCTCTGAGGTTGAATTCTTCTGACCAATCATCTAGTCTACGTAGCATGCAAAGGGAGAAGATCTTTCCTATGGAGTTGCTCACCGCAAGACCTCGATAGTTGTCCTTGTCATAAACACTGCCTTTGGATTTGGGTACGGGTACCAAGGCAGCTGCAGCCCATTGGCTAGGGTAAGAACTCTTCCAGATGAGATTAAACAGGTTAGTCATAGCTTGTACAAATCGGGAGTTGGCCTCATGGGAAGCAAATCTGTACCATTCTGCAGGGATACCATCTACCCCGGGGGAGGAGTTTTTCCGTAGGGATTGGAGAACAGAAAACACCTCTTGGGTGGTAAAGTCTTGACATAACCACGTTGGTGCGGCCTCTATCTGAGGTCCATCAGCTTGAGGGACAAAGTCCCTGGCATCCAGACTTGGATCAATACCTACTTGCACATCAAAGAGGTCTGCAAAATAATCAGTCCAATCATGAATTGTGATATCTGCCGTAGTGGCCTTGTTAGGCTCTCGCACGTCTTTCCAAAAACTTTTCGGATTATGCCGAAGATTCGTATGAAGGTTCTCCATGCGTGTTTCTAGCCACTTTCTCTTCTTTCTTCTGAGAATCCTCTTGTACTCCTTGTGCATAGAACCAGCCAAGTCAGAGCTAGAGCCATGTTGATGTTCTGCTTGGCTTGCTGCCTGTCTAGCACGATTGCATTCATCATCATACCATGCGTTCACGGGCCCGTGCTTACGTTTAGCTACAGGTTTGTGACATGGTGTGCATTTGCTTATGGCTAGTTCAATAGCACTAGCAATCCCCTTCTCTGAATCTTCCATATATGAGCTATGGAGTGCATTGTCAAGTAAACGGTTAACGTCTGGGTCATGCTTAATTGTGTGCGCATAAATCTGGGCATAGTTGTCTTTCCATTTCAGTTTGGGCGAAGGTTTACCACCAGCAGGTGTACTAATAGTACCTTGAGAAGGCCTAAGGGCAGCATCTGGTATGTGGAGTGTGATAGGCATGTGGTCAAACTTTTTACCCCCGGGCCTGAGAGGGCAGTCATGCTTGGGCGTCACACTAAACTTGACTCCTGGGGTGTTGAGAAGACTGGGGGCGGCTAGCGCATAATCAATGACAGATTTCTTGTCCATGCCATCTGCAAAGAAGGTATGTGCACCTTGCATATCACCTTCTGTTCTACCGTTAAGGATGAGAAGACCAGTTATTACACATAGCTGGAGTAGGGCCCCCCCCAATCGATTGGGGGGAGCTGTATCCATGCTACACCTCGGTTGAATGGTTTGATTGGGGGCTGTACTATTGGTTTGGGATACTGGTTCATCTCCTAACTCGGTATCTTCATTGTCCACACCAAGACCAACCCGAGCGTTGAAGTCACCCATCACCACAACGTTGCCTTTTTCCTGGAAGTTCCCAATGATTTTACCCAGAGTGAGGAAGTGGTCCTCTATACTAATGTAGTCGTCACCATGTTTGTAGTATGAGCTGTTAGCATGTGGGATATAGCACACACCAATGTGTGTTCCATGTATTCCATGCCTAATTCAGGTGCCTCATGGACTAAAGTAGCATTTAGGCAAGTGCGGACATAGATAGCGACCCCCCCATCCTTGCTCAACTTGGGGCGAGGGGCACAAGAAAGGCATTTGAAACCTGGAATGTGGGGGGTGTATAGCTGGCCTCGCACCCCTGTATGTGAAAACAATAAAATGTCGTGTTTTCTCACCACTTTCATTGCTGCACCGCAGCTGCTTAGAACACTGAGTTGCCCTCTGATGTTCCATGCAAGGCACCTTAGTCCGCTTCATGCATCAGTCGATGAGACACCTGAGGGAGGGGCCTTGTCCCGCACCTTCAGGAGTCCTCAATTGAACGAAACCCACTTAGCGGGGTCCCTCTTAGCTTCCAGAAACGCTGGAAGGTTTTCCTTGTGCAGCTTACGCTCCTCAGGAAACAAGAAATCCAGAGCTGCTACTCCGCTATCCTTGAGGAACCTTCGGTTCCGCACAATGGAGGAAGCATCGAAGCTGGAGGATACTGTGATTAGGGCAAGGCGGGGTCGCGAGGGATCCACCTTACCTCCCATGCGTCGAGCGCACACAATAGTAAACTCTGCCTTGTCTTGCTCCTTCTGGGCGTAGATGTTGCTGGCTTCTAATGCCTGGGTGAGCTTAGACTTCACAGCCACCGCTAGCTGCCTGTCGTTCTCGCTGGAATCTTCAGGGATGCCTGAGATCCTGAATTGCATGTCGTAACCTGCTTGGTCTGGGGGGGCTGGGCCAGGTCGCTGGATGAGTGGCCGACTCCATGCAGATTCTTTTCCCCCTGCTGGGGGCACCACCGGCCGATTCTTGATAGCAGCTTCTAGGGCAGAAATGCGCTTCTCCTGGGATACTATCGTATGCCTTTGGGCGTTCACAGTGGCCTCTATGTTTGCGATCTTAGTGGTCTGTTTCTGAACGGTTTCCCGCATCTCACTCAAAAGTCCTTTCACCGACTTCAATGTTTGATGCGACTCTTTTTTAATCGAGTCGAACGATTTGTCCAGCGTGGGTTTAAGCTTTGTAGCGTACCACATTGCAAACCACGGGGGGGGGGGGGGGGGGGGGGGGGGGGGGGGGGCATTATCCCCGGGTGGTCCAAGGACAATGCTCATGTCTTGCGTCTGACTTCTAGTTATTGTCATAGCTATTCGCACAGGTTTAGTTGGGAGAGCAGCGAGTTATTGGGTGCGGGGTGACAGGTGCAATTTGAAAGTTGCGAGTTTGGGTATGCGATGCGATGAGATGCGATGAGGAGGGATGCGACGAGGTGCGATGCGATCCTATCAACTAGACAGAACTAGAATATTGAAGAAGATAGTAACACACGATAAATCTTGGACACGCCTTTAGGCTGTCTAATCTATTTAGTGTGCTCCCTAGTTTCTATGATAATAATCGCATTCTCATAATAATCGGAGGACTTGGAGTTGGAAGAAAGTGAGCAGCACAGAGTTGGCTGAAGACCATGTTTACATCCAATCTGGGGTACGATCAATCGTCCTTCATCGCCGAAAAATACGAGAAAGATAGGCCCAGGCCGAGCCCAGGCTTCTATGCCTCTGAGGAAACTCTTAGAAGCAACTTCAGGCTCTCCAGGTCTGAATCGATGAAGAAGTCGAGCACTCCAGTTGGCTTTCAGTTTTCCAGAACCACACAAAACGACATCCGTTCACTAAACAGTACGAGTACCGTGCAGTGAGCGTATTACACGATATCGTGTTATGTTGTGCGATGTCTATAAACATATCGTACTACATCGTACGGGAAACGTTATCGTATGATATCGTGCTTGACCTTATATACTATATTGAGATATAATTAACCCAATCTGTGCACAAAATCTTAAACGGTCTCCATCGAGTCTCCTGGTCTCCATATAGTATTTATACAGTAACATACATTTTCATAGGCAGAAAAATACACAGTGAGTAGTGCAACATATATTTTTCACTGCAGCACGAATTCAGGCCCCCCGTATGTAACGATTGTTCGGGGTTCAGTTAATCAGTGTTTTCTGTTTTAGCCCCTCCTGCCAGCCTGTCACAGTTGGGCTAGTCCCTTCAGCCTATTTAGCCTACCCCTGGACAGTAACGACAAACATACAACATACGTACATCAGGGTTGTTCAGGAGGACTCAATCACTTCTTAACCATCTAGCATCAGTCCCCGTATAGATTCTATGGATTCAGACAAATCATTTATAATATGGCAAACGCTTTAGCAGAAGCCACACATTTTAATCCTCCAGTTGGCCCGTCTAAACACACTCACTCAGCATCAAGATCTGCATCTCTAGATGCAGCCAGTTGCAAGATCTTCATATGAGACGAAACGGACCCTCCAAAATCTGTGTATGAGACGCAATCGACCCTTCAACAAACACAACCAAACTACTGGATGTGCGTCTGAGACTAAACATACCCTCCAAGAGAAGCAAGGCACAGCATTTTGAACAACCCTGACATACATGTTCACATGTGAATGTCAAGGAATGTGGACGAGAAACGTTAAGTTAGATACCCTAATCTAAAAACAGCAGCCACAGTTGTCAGCATCATCCTGGTTCAAAGATCAGTGCTGTAAAAATGTAAATTTATACGCCTTGCTATGGGGCGTGAGTTTGAAGGGACATTCCCGTTCGCTTGCACTCAGGGGTTACTGTGGGTTTTGTTTCACAGACCGCTAAGTGCCTGAGCTGGGACTACCACTAGACAGAACGGAGGAAATGTTTTGGCCTCTTTCTATGTGGATCAATACGGTATATCATACGATATCTTGATACATCGTATGATATCGCAAATATACAGATTGCAAAGTTTTCCTTCCCTTCCTTACAACCTTCATAGCACAGCCAGCAACACCTACAACACCTACAGTCATTCAGCAGCACCTATAGCACCAACATAGCCAGCAGCACAGCACCTACAGCACCTGCAGCACAGCACCTACAACCTTCATAGCATAGCCAGCAACACCTACAGTCATTCAGCAGCACCTATAGCACCAGCATAGCCAGCAGCATAGCACCTACAACACTTGCAGCACAGCACCTTTATTTGTAGCACAGCCAGAAGCACCTACAGCACCAACAGTCATTCAGCAGCACCTATAGCACCAGCATAGCCAGCAGCACAGCACCTGCAGCACAGCACCTACAACCTTCATAGCACAACCAGCAACACCTACAGTCATTCAGCAGCACCTATGTCACCAACATAGCCAGCAGCACAGCACCTACATGGGGTTCAGTTCATCAATGCTTTTGTTTAAAGCCATTCCTATCACGGTTGGGCAAGTCCCTAAAGCCTATTTGGCCCACGCCCGGACTGTAACATACATGCATATAAAGCACCTACAACCTTCACAGCACAGCACAACCAGCTGTTGTACCTTGACCAATACCAAGAGTCAAGGACCGATCGCAATATATATAATAAACCAACAGAAACAATAGTAGGGTCCCCTGGAGGGAAACGACAAATGAAAACGCCGCGTCCACAGTCCGCAACCCTGAGATCCGTACGTGAAAAAGTGCCCTCCAAGGTAAGCCGACCCCAGCGAGAATCGAACATGGGTCGCTGAGATGTGAGGGAAGTCAGTTTAACCGGCTGATTTGACAATTTTCAGAATTTGAGGAATCGGCGTACCCATCGCATTTGTCTTCGCCCCCTAGGGGCCGACCAATGGCTATCCTGACATATCCAAAAGCCGAGTGCCCTAGCATACATGTTCATCAAGTACGGGGTAGTGCGTTGACCCAATACTGACACGTTCACGAGCTAGACATAACAAGGCAAGATCAAGGCAGAGGGGCCTGGTATTGTATTTGCAGGTTGGGGCAGGAGCACAGTGCAGACACGCCCATAGGCACAACACTGCCATCAGGGCCCACCCCGCAACCAGTAAGGTCCAGTGCACGCAGGTTGGTGCATGTACCCAAGGCTGACACATCTGCAAGCTTGGAGCGACCAGAAAGGTTTAGTGTCCGCAAGTTGGTGCAGGTACCCAAGGCTGACACATCTGCAATCTTGGAGCAACCAGACAAGTCCAGTGTCTGTAAGTTGGTGCAGGTACCCAAGCCTGACACATCTGCAAGCTTGGAGCAACAAGGCAGGTAGAGTTTCTGCAGGTTAGTGCAGGTACCCAAGCCTGACACATCTGCAAGCTCGGAGCAACAAGATAGTTTTAGTGTCTGTAGGTTGGTGATGGCACCCAAGGCTGACACATCTTTAAGCATGGGGCAAAAAGACAGGTCTAGTGTCTGCATGTTGGCCCATGTACCCAATGCAGACACGTCCACAAGCTTGAAGCAACCAGACAGGTCCAGTGTCAGCAGGTTGGTGCATGTACCCAATGCAGACACGTCCACAAGCTTGTTGCAACCAGACAGCTTTAGTGTCTGCATGTTAGTGCAGGCACCCAGTGCAGACACGTCTGGAGCATATCCCTGGGTATTGGTGGTTGGCCCCAGTGAAAGCAAACGAGCTGGCCCTCTCAACCCCATGCCTCGTAATAAGGCGTACTATTTATTAATACCTAGGTTGTTCCCTGTAGGCTTCAAGCGACCATCGAGAGGGGACCCACTGACTCCAGAGAGGATCCATGATCGTTTGCCCTAATTGCTGCTTAAGTATGCCAGCTACGTATCCCTGGGTTGCCACTAATAGGCTAGAAGGGGCGCACCAAGAGGGGACCCACAGACCCCAGAGAGGATCCATAATCGTTTGCCCTAATTGCTGCTTAAGTATGCCAGCTACGTATCCCTGGGTTGCCCCTAATAGGCTAGAAGGGGCGCACCAAGAGGGGACCCACAGACCCCAGAGAGGATCCATAATCGTTTGCCCTAATTGCTGCTTAAGTATGCCACCTACGTATCCCTGTGTTGCCCCTAATAGGCTAGAAGGGGCGCACCGAGAGGGGACCCACAGACCCCAGAGAGGATCCATAATCGTTTGCCCTACTTGCTGCTTAAGTATGCCACCTACGTATCCCTGGGTTGCCCCTAATAGGCTAGAAGGGGCGCACCGAGAGGGGACCCACAGACCCCAGAGAGGATCCATAATTGTTTGCCCTACTTGCTGCTTAAGTATGCCAGCTACGTATCCCTGGGTTGCCCCTAATAGGCTAGAAGGGGCGCACCGAGAGGGGACCTACAGACCCTGGATAGGATCCATAATTGTTTGCCCTACTTGCTGTTCAAGTATGCCAGCTACGTATCCCTGGGTTGCCTCTAATAGGCTAGAAAGGGCGCACCGAGAGGAGACCCACAGAACCAGGAGAGGATCTATGATTGTTTTCCCAACTTGCTGCTTAAGTATGCCAGCTACAGATCCCTGTGTTGCCCCTAATAGGCTAGAAGGGGCCCACCATAAGGGGGCCTACAGATAAGCACGAAAGGATCCATGTTCGTATACCCTACTTGCTGGTTAAGTATGCCAGCTACAGATCCCTTCGCTACATATCCCTGGACATCCATCTAGGCTACATATCCCTTAGCTACATATCCCTTAGCTACATATCCCTGGACAGCCCAGTGGGCTACAAGGTTACACGGCTACAAAAACAACACCCCTATCTGCTAATTGCGCTATATTTCCCCCTGGGTGACCTCATCAACTGCCGTCTGCTTGCGGTTCTCAGTGAGGTAGCATTGGTGAATCATGGAAAGGTATGGGAAGTTGTCCTTCACATACTCTTGTCCCTCCATCTTCAGACAGCCCTGGTCCACAGCTCCACCTGGGTGGCGGGGATGAGTGGTGGGTGGGAGAGTATGGGTGGTGAGTGAGGAGGAGTGGTGGGTGGGTAATGAGGGGGGGGGGGGGGGGGGGGGGGGGTGAGTGAGGATGAGTGGTGGGCGGGTAATGAGGGGGGGGGGGGGGGGGGGGGGGGGGGGAGTATGGGTGGTGAGTGAGGATGAGTGGTGGGTGGGTAATGAGGGGGGGGAGAGTATGGGTGCTGAGTGAGGATGAGTAAGTAATGAGTGTATGTTGGCTGTTTGAATGTGGGAGGGAAATATGTGATCTTTTGACCCACCATCGTCAGAGTGGTGGGTTGGTAATGTTATACAATAATGTACTAATGCATGTTGGTAGGTTGTATGTGATTCGATGTGTCTGTGGGAGGGTGATATATGTACAACCCCTACCACACAACCTCCCCTTGCTCTTTGTAAGTGAATATCCGGTAAATATACATTTTTTTATATTCTGAATATTTGTTGTAAATATATCTGTTGTTTTGATATTCTGAATATTTGTTGTAAATATATCTATTGTTTTGATATTCTGAATATCCAGTAAATATACGCTTTTTGGCGGAGCCCCCCCTTCTGGGGGCAGGAGCCCCCAGTGTTACCCATTTGTCCGTCCATCCAACCATCCATCCATCCGTCTGACCGTGATGAAGCCCGACACGTCAGCCAACGGTCTCGTAACTAACTCGCTTCTGTTGCCACGTCGCTCCCCCGCGATCACTCTCCGCCATTTTTTAGCGTTGCAGGCGACGTTGCATCGAACTTGCTCTTTTAAGCCCTTCCTATCATGGTTGGGCAATTCCTATCTGGCCAACTCCTATACTGTAACATGCATACGTTCAGACCTGTTCTGCATATTCAAATGTATGCATGCCTGCAGACATGACCAGGTCATACCAATACGAGCGCCTTGGGCGCATACCTATTTGGGTATGTACATTACTTTGCCTCATTTTGGGGTAGGGGTATTTTTTGTGTAGAGACATTTTGGTGCAGGGATATTTGTTTTGTGTAGAGACATCTTGGGTAAGTACGTTGCTTTGCCTTTGCCACCCGCCACCTCCACCACCCCACTCCTCCTACCCCCCACCCCCGACCCCAGTGTATTCTTGCATTTTACAGCTTATCGGGCCTAGCCCTGGACTGATAAATGTATACATCATCACAAACTCACCGTATCCATCATCATTGCTGTTGTTATCACCATCATTGTTGTTTTTGTTATCATCACTATTGCTGTTGTTATCATCATCATTGTAGTTGTTACCACCATTATAATTGATGTTGTAATCATTATCATTGTTGTTGTTTTTGTTATCACCAACATTGTTTTTGTTCTTCTTGTTGTCATCATTGTTGTTGTTGTTGTTGTTGTTATCATTATCATTGTTGTTGTTCTTATCATCATCCCAAACTCACCGTATCCGGAGTAGAAGGTCTCTGTGTTCTCATAGCCATGAACGACCTCAGCAAAAGGTGTCTCCCAGGGAGACTGGCCCAGGCCAGTACAACCAGCATAGCCCACCCAGACCTGTGTGTTACGAGAATCTTTTCCATAGCCAGCGAATGCCATGATACCCTTCTTCATGTCAACCTGGAGAATACAAGGGGGGGAGGGCACGGTAAACAAGTCATGTTGGGACATGGAGTATTGTACCTTTTTTCAGTTATAGAAGGAATTTCACCCCAGTACACCCGGCATAGCCCACCCAGACCTGTGTGTTACGGGAATCTTTTCCATAGCCAGCGAATGCCATGATACCCTTCTTCATGTCAACCTGGAGAATACAAGGGGGGGAGGGCACGGTAAACAAGCCATGTTGGGACATGGAGTATTGTACCTTTTTTCAGTTATAGAAGGAATTTCACCCGAGGAGGTGCATGAGGAGGGCACCAAGGGTTCAGTTCGAATGGAGTTCTTCTTCATGTCGATCTGGAGAGTTCAAGGGGGGGAGAGGGCACCGTACAGAAAGCAGGTTGGGTTATGGAGTATTGTACGTTTTTAAAGTTATACAAGGAATTTCACCCCAGGAGGTGCACGAGCGGCACCATGGATTCAGTTCGAATGGAGTTCTTCTTCATGTCGATCTGGAGAGTTCCCGACTGCCTTTCCACACAAAGTTTGCCCATAGGGGGTCGTGTGACTGCCTAGTGGGCAAGGGGGAGGGGGCACTGTAAAAAAGGCATGTTGGGACACGGAGTATTGCATGTTTTTTAAGTTATAAAAGGAATTTCACCCCAGGAGGTGGGCCTCCTGACACAAACGAGCGGCACAGAGGATTCAGTTCGAATGGTGTTCTTCTTTGTGCCAACTTGGAGATTTCAAGGGGTGATTGCGGATTTAAAATTTCACTTGTCCATGAAGAAGATGACTATTACATGTGTGAGAGTTGTCCATGTTGATGATCAGGGCACTTCATGACGAGTGCTATTACGCAAGGTCTTGGAGCCCGACTGCGAGATTGACGCAATTTGTTAAACCCCTTCTGGGCGCAGCAAGCAGAATTCCGTTTTCAGTAGAGTCAAAAGCACAACCCCAAAAGAGGCAGTTTTGTCAAAAGCGCAAGCCAAAATGACAAAATGTAAGTCCCTGTTGATGATGTTGTTCATGTCATACATATCTACTCGTTGTTATTACACTACATATCATACAAAACTTGTATGATCTATTATATGCTACACATATCTACTTGTTGATATCGCAGTACATATCATACGGTATTGTACGCTCTATTGAACGCTATACATATCTACTTGTTGATATCGCAGTACATATCATACGGTATAGTACGCTCTATTGTACATTATATATATCTACTTGTTGATACCACACTTCATATCATACGGTATAGTACGCTCTATTATACACTATACATATCTAGTTGATATCGCACTGCATATCATACGATACTGTACAATCTATTATACGCTATACAATGTACATGGTGATATCGCACTTCATTTCATACGGTATTGTACGATCTATTATACGCAATACGTATGTACTCGTTGTTATCGCACTACATACAACATGGTATTGTACAATCTACTTGTTGATATCACACTACGTATCATACAATAGTGTGCAATCTATTTGTTGGTTGTATGAATCACACACAAACACAAATATAATGTCTGTTGTCATCTGTTGTGTAACTAGTACCTAGTAAGTAAGTTGTGTTACTAGTAACTAGTAACTAGTAATATAATGTCTGTTGCCATCTGTTGTGTAACAAGTCCTATGCAGCGTCGCAAGCGACGCAGAAAATTGGCGGAGTGTGCTGGCAACGGAACGACTGGTGACAACGAACTGGAGCTAATCTTCATGAGACAGTTTGCTGACGCGTCAGCCTTCAATTTTACGGTCAGTCGGACGGACAACGGGGTAACCCTGGGGGCTCCCGCCCCCCGGAAGGGGGGGCTCCGCCAAAGACTACGCGGACTTGGCTACATAGCTTCAGGGGTTGGGTACATAGCTTCAGGGGTTGGGTACATAGCTTCAGGGTTTCCCAGACAGTTAGGGTCATGTTTACTTGAATCGTGTTTATTGTGGTCAGTCGAACAGCGCGTGAAGCCTGGGGGCTCCCATCCCTCAGAAGGGGGGTCTTCTTAACAAATACAGCCGTGTCCTTTGATTGCTTCTTGTGCTTTACTTGTCTTAATTGCGTTTTGTTTGTCAGTTAGTTGGTTGTATGAATAACGCATACACACAAATATACATGTCCCTTCTGTTGTGTGAAAACTAAAGCTGCATCCTTTGATTACTTCTTGTGCCTTACTTGCCTCAGTTGAGTAGCGCATTGTTTGTTAGTTGGTTGTATGAATGATGCACGAGCACAAATATGTTTGTCCCATCTGTTGGGTGAAAACTACTTCAACTTGGTTACATAGCTTCAGTCAGTAATTTGGCTGCTCGCTGTCTTTAGCAGTATGTATTTTTTACCGGGGAAATGTGTGCGAGCTGCTGTGTGAAAACCACAGCTGCTGAGCTGCGTCCTTTGATTGCTTCTTGTGCCTTACTTGTCTCAGCTGGGTATTGTTTGTTATTTAGTTGGTTGTATGAATAACACATACACACAAATATATGTCCCATCTGTTGTGTGAAAACTACATCCTTTGATTACTTTTTGTGCCTTACTTGCTTCAGTTGAGTAACGCTTTGCTTGTTTGTTGGTTGTATGGATGACTAATAAGCACAAATATATATGCCCCATCTGCTGTGTGAAAACTACACGACTTGGGTACATAGGTTTAGTCAGTAATTTGGCTGCTCGCCATCTATGGCAGTAGATATTGTTTCACCAGGGAAATGTGAGCGAGCTGTTGAGTGAAAAGTACAGCTGCATCCTTTAATTGCATCATGTGTGAAAAGTATAGCTGCATCCTTTAATTGCATCATGTGCCTTACTTGCTTCAGTTGAGTAACGCATTGTTTGTTAGCTGGTTGTATGAATAACGCATTCACACAAATATATACATGTCCCATCTTATGTGTGAAAACTACAGCTGCATCCTTTGATTTCTTCTTGTGCCTTACTTGTCTCAGTTGAGTAACGCATTGTTTGTTAGTTGGTTGGTTGTATAGATAACGCATAAAAACAAATACATGTCCCATCTGTTGTATAAAAAGTAATCTGACTTGGGTACATAGCTTCAGCCAGCAATTTAGCTGCCCGCAGTCTTCGGCAGTTAAAAATATTATCACCAGGAACAAGAACAAGTAAAATCAGCGTCTAGGCACCTAGGCAGTAAGGGGATCTTCCCTCTACCTGCGGACTTGCACTTTAACTTGGGTACATGGCTTCAGCCAGTAATTTGGGTGCTCGCCGTCTATGGCAGGAGATATTGTTTTACCAAGAAAATGTGAGCGAGCTGTTGAGTGAAAAGTACAGCTGGATCCGTTAACTGCTTCTTGTGACTTACTTGTCTCAGTTGGGTATTGTTTGTTATTTAGTTGGTTGTATGAAAGACGCATAAGCACAAATATAGATGTCCCATCTGTTATGTGAAAACTACAGCTGTGCCCTTTGATTGCTTCTTGTACCCGACTTGTCTTAGTCGCGTATTGTTTGTCCGTTACTTGGTTGTATGAATCACACATAACGTGTGAAAACTACAGCTGCCTCCTTTGATTGCGTCTTGTGCCTGACTTGTCTCAGTTGGGTTTTGCTTGTTATTTAGTTGGCTGTATGAATAACGCACATACACAAATATATGTCCCATCTGTTACAGTGTGAAAACTACAGCTGCGTCCTTTGATTGCTTCTTGTGCCTGACTTGTCTCAGTTGAGTTTTGCTTGTTATTTAGTTGGCTGTATGAATAACGCATATACACAAAGAGATGTCCCATCTGTTACGGTGTGAAGAATACAGCTGTATCCTTTACGGCCATTCAGCGGACGATTTGGATTTGGGCTTAAAAAAAACCTCGTAGATTGTTGTTTGTTGATTTTTCGCCTGAAAAAATGGTGGTACAAACTATAAACAACGAGACCCAAATCCAAATCATCTGCTGAATTGCTAGAACTGCTTCTTGGGCCTCACATGTCTTAGTTGGGTATTTTTTGTTAGTTGGTTGCAGGGTACTTCCAAGCGCGCGCTTTTGCACGCTGGCACGCTGCCTTTTTGAGCCCCACTGCGCGTATGCGCAGTTTTTTGCACCTCCCTGTGGGCACAGCAAGCAATTTTTGCGCTTTTTGCACTACAAAGCGTTTTTTTTTTCAAGTGCGCTAAAGCGCTGGCCAGTTTAGTCAATGGAAGTACCCTGGTTGGTCGTATGAATTCCGGCCACACATTTGGTACACCAGTACAGTATGGTACCAGAAATATGCGTCTGCGACGGAACCTACAAATAAACTTCCGCTGCGCGAGGCAAATAAATAAGAAGGAAACACACACACACACGTTGGCCCCCGTCTCTTATCTGTTTGTTGATATCTGACATGTCAAACAATATCCCACCTCCTGGGGTGAAATTCCTTTTACAACTAAAACAAAAGTTTTCTTCTCTAATTTGGCCTGTTGTGTTCAGTCATGGTACTCTTGTTGGTTGCTCTTTTGCGAGTTCGATATTTTGATTTGTTTTGTTTGTCCATCTGTCTTTTTTTGTTAGCTATTTATATTTGCTTGTTGTGTGTGTTTGCGTGTGGGTTGGTTGTTGGCTGTGCTAAGTCACACCTGCCTGTATTTATTTGTAAGTTGTACTCCCCTTTTGGCCCCTCCACCACCAACACCTGCCCCCAATCCCAACAAGCCCCTGTATGCATGCTACCAGTACCAGGCTCGCAGCCTTTCCATTGTTCAAACAAGCCACGCCACCCCTCAGCATCTTGTATGACAACCAACTGCACCACCAATATATTGACCTCTGCACATGATCAGGACCCCCCCCCCCCCCCCCCCCCCACACACACACACACACACCAGCACCTGCCCCCAATCCCACGCACTCCCCATGCATGCTACCACCACCAGGCATACAGCCTTGGCATCTTTCAGGCAAGCCATGCATCCCCCCAGCAACTCGCATGACGACCCTCTGCACCACCTTCTCGCGAGATCACCATGCGCTAGTGATCTGGGATACCGTAGCAGCGGGATGTGACCGCATGCGCTGTACATACGTGATCGACCTTACACTGGCCTTAACACAACAGCCTTCGCGCTGCATGCTTTTAGGCTATCGCAGAGCGTTGTAAGGGCCCAAGGGAACAAGCTCTATTCCTTGCCCCCCCCTCGCACCCCCCCCCCCCCGCATTCCACCACTCGAGCCATTCCCCGTCACCCCGCGCACGATCAGTCAGACACCTCTAACACCAAGGTGGGAAACCTACATGAGCATTGGACACGAACGCGTCTTCGAACTGTCTACACCTACATGAGCGCATTACGTCCCCTCCAGCGACGATGTTGATCCAACCCAACGATTCTACCCCAACTAGCGAGCGACCACAAAGCGAATTACTCAAATGCAATTGATTTCAGAGCTATGAAGGTGCTTGCAGTTTGCGGTTGCGGTGGAAGTGGGGGACCAATGGCTCGCATGAATACATCTCCTGCCCGCCTCCTAGGCGTCGACTCCTTGTGTTGGCCCCTCCCCCCCCAAGGAGTGTGGAAATACACGATTTTTGGAAAGCAGTAGATTTCGATCGGTTTCGCCTGCTTTGAACCAGCACAAGGGTGGAATAAATAGCAACATGCTGCCCGCCTCCCTCCCAGCCAGCATGGCCAACCCCATGTGATGTCACCATCGGCATACCTACATTGAACGGATGCGGATCATCGGCGATGTTATCTTTCCACTTCTGGTTCGCGGTGCTGTTGAGGGAAATGCCGAACTGCACCAGGAAGCCGGGAATGACCCGAAATAGGGGGGAATTGTCGTAGAAACCATCCTTAACGAGGTCCAAAAATCGCTTTGCACCGTTGGGGCTCCAGCTGGGATGAACTTCTGCGATGAAGGGGCCAACTGTGGTGTCGCAGCGGACAGTTTCAATGACCTCGGCTGAAGCGAGGCTGCAGGCCAGGAGCAGAACGGAGATGGTAAGTGGGCTAAACATGGGAGAGGGCGACCTGGAGGTGCACGGCATAGCGTGATATGGGGATAAATCAAGAGTCCGGTTGATTTATGCAAATGCGGAAGTGCCTTCCGGGCTGTTTCTTCTATTAAATATTAATAACGCGACACCTGGCAGCTGTAGCTAGTAGCTTGACAACCTGGCAGGTAGTAGCTAATTAGCTAGGCGCATTTCCTCGGGCCGAGTCTGGTAAGCGAGCACAGCTGTTCGTGCCCCTGTCAGAAAATTCGCTGCAACTTCTTATGAGCCACTGATTTATTCCTTCGAAGCGCAAGTGCTGAGCTGCACCCTTGAAAATGCAGAAGCGGGATGTCGCCATCGTGCTTCTCTCCTGCGTAGCGATGCTCGTTTCGCTACAGAATGAGGGCACCTTTTCTTTTCGCAAGGCCTGGTATGCTTTTTCATTTCTTTCGAGGCATTCTTGACAGACAGATCTGGAGCGTTCCGAATATTTTGGCCTGTCGGTACTAGGTCTAGATCACTGCATCATCGACAGTTCGCCACCCCCGTGTAAAAAAATGATGGGGATGATAGTTTAGCTATTTTGGAGAAGAGCCTGCAAACTGCCGACTGGTCCTGAGCTACCTCAGCTCACTAGCATGTTCAAACACACTTTCCACCATTATGGCGTAGGCCTATACTTCATATACAGTCCCTTTTGCTAGACCTTCCTCTATCTCTCTTGTTGTTACTTTGCTGACCTTAAGTTGTTGCTAATTCAGTGCTGCTGTATATATATAGGTACCATGCCCCTGAGACAGAAGAAGCAAATATTGTATCGGAACACCATCAACTACCTCCACCTGTTGTGGTAAGTGCCCTTTTAACCCGTTGAAACTTACCTTACACCCAGCACCCGCACACCATGTCACACTGCACTACACCACCACCTGCCTCAAGCAGTCTTGTTGATTACTTCCACGCACCAAACACAATAAACCCGGCTACCAACACCCTCACATCACGCCACACTGCACCAAAAACCCACCGGCCTGTCGCAGTTCTGTTGATTACTTCCTTTTCACCCAACACCTAACACCAAACACCCAAAGCCCGCACACCAAACCAAACCACGCCACACTGCACCGTACAAACACCAGCCTCCCAACATTTATGCCGGTTACTTCCTCACCACTCAACACTTGGCACCTAACACCCGCACACCATACCACACTGCACTACACCGCTACCTGCCTCCAGTAGTTCCGGCGATAAATTCCTCACCACCCAACACCCGCACACCATTCGCACACCGCACCGCACTGCACTGCACCACCTTCTGCCTCTACCTTATGTCTTGATAACTGTCTCATACCAAACAACTGACTCCCAACACTGAACACCCAATACGTCACACCCAAAAGTTTCTTGCCCCCAACACTCGCCCAACACACATCATTACATCACCCACCCATATCTCCATGCCAGACCTTTCCACATTGACAGCCTCTGACTCGTGTGGTTGCTACCTTCTCGCGCTATACCCTCCCCCCCCCCCACCCCCCACACACACACCACACACACACCACACACACTCACACAGACACACACAAACTACCCCCTACCCCCCCCACACGCACACACACACAGAAAAGAAGAAAATAAAAATCCTTCCACCCACCCACTCAAGCACACCCAAACACATCCAAACACACTCAGATACAGATACAGATACCTTTTGATACAGATACCTTTTAATACAGATAAAGGTATCTGTATCTGTATCTGTATCTGTATCTGTATCTGTATCTGTATCTGTATCAACACACGCAAACACATATAACCCAAACATACCCTAACACATACCTACCCATAAATGGGGATGGGCATACCCACCCAAACCCACCCAAACCCACCCAAGCACACCCTAGAACATCCAAACACACCCAAACACACATGAACACCCCCTAACACCCCCAAACACATACCTACGCACACCCACGCCCTCCCATCCTCCAGGCTGACTTGAATGGGGATGGGCGCACTCTAATAAAATAAATATCCTTCCCCCCCCCCCCCCCCCCCCCCCCCCCCCCCCCCACACACACACACACACACACCCAAACATGCCCCCCCTCCCACCCCCCCCACCCCCCAAACACACCCTAACACACCCAAACACACCCAAAAACATACCTACCCACACCCCACGCCCTCCCATCCTCCAGGCCGACTTGAATGGGGATGGGCATCTAGAGATTGTTGCGATGACTACTGACCTTCGGATTCAGGTGGGCCTTAGGACTGGTGGCGCATGGCAGTGGCTAGTAGATCAAGATAACTGTATGTTACTTCAGTGAAACCTTTTGGATGTTATATCTTCATACACACGTCATGACTGCAAATTTGGGGGGTATCCGGCACCCTTTTATTTGGCTTGAAAGGGTGCAATATGGGTAAAGGGGGTGCCAACAAGGAGCAGACAAATGGGGCAGACAATGCTGCAGACAAGGGTGCATAAGACCCCATAAATCTGCAGTGCATGGGCGCCAGTACTTCAGTGAAACCTGTCGAATGTAATAGCTTCATGCACACGTCATGACTGCTAATTTGGGGGGCCTTCGGCACCCTTTTATTCGGCATGATAAGGTGCAATATGGGTGAAAGGGGTGCAGGCATGGGTGCATAAGACCCCATAAATCTGCAGTGCATGGGCGCCAGTACTTCAGTGAAACCTGTTGAAAGTAATAGCTTCATGCTCACATCATGACTGCTAATTTGGGGGGTCTTTGGAACCCTTTTATGTGGCTTGAAAGGTGCAGACAAGGGTGCTGCAGACCCCATAAATCTGCAGTGCATGGGCGCCAGTACTCCATTGAAAACTTTTGAATGTGATAGCTTCATTCACAAGTCATAACTGCTAATTTGGGGGGCCTTCGGCACCCTTTTATTTGGCATGAAAGGTGCAATATGGGTTAAAAGGGTGCAGACAATGGTGCAGGCATGGGTGCATAAGACCCCATAAATCTGCAGTGCATGAGCGCCAGCACTTCAGTGAAACCTGTTGAATGTAATAGCTTCATGCACACGTCATGACTGCTAATTTGGGGGGTCTTCGGCACCCTTTTATTTGGCTTGAAAAGGTGCAAATGGGTGAAGAGGGTGCCAAAAGGATGCAGACAAGGGTGCTGAAGACCCCATAAATCTGCATCTGCAGTGTATGGGCGCCAAGGGGAGTGCTGTGCCTACATACATATCATATACTTCATACACTGCTTGCAACGCTCATCACTGGCAACCTTTGTAATGCATACACATATATAAATTTACGCATACACATATACACACATACACACACACATACATACACATACACACACATACATACACAAATATACTCACACATGCACGCACATATACACACGTACACACCCATACACACCCGTACACACACATACACACCCATAAGCACGCAAACACACACATTCGCACCCACACGTATATACACACACATGTACACACATACACACTCATACATGCAGCTTACTCAGCCTTGTGCACATGGGAGCCAAGGGGAGGGCTTTGCAGCCTCAATGTGATCAAACATACACATGCACATTTACGCACACATACACACACATACACACACATACACAAACATACATACACAAACACACACATGCAGCTCGTTCAGCCTAGTGCACATGGGCGCCAAGGGGAGGGCTTTGCAGCCTCAATGTGATCAAACATACACATGCACATTTACACACATATACACACACATACACACACATACACAAACATACATACACACACACACATGCAGCTTGTTCAGCCTAGTGCACATGGGCGCCAAGGGGAGGGCTTTGCTGCAGCCAATGTGATCAAGGAAACCTCGCTGCTTGGCCAGAAGCACATAGCGATCCTAGCTGGACGTCGGCCCGTGGCCATGCATGTTGGCTATATCGATCCCCTCCCCAAGGAGCGTGTGCGCCCCCCCCGCAAGCAGGTGGTGGTGGTGCTGACTGCCTCTTGGCAGGTAGGTGGATACACTTCCCCATTCATGTATTTATATACGTGTACCCCCCCCCCCCCACCCCCACCCCCACACACCCCCCCACCCCCACACCCACCCCCACCCACCCACCCCCACACCCACACCCGCAAGCAGGTGGTGGTGGTGCTGACTGCCTCTTGGCAGGTAGGTGGATACACTTCCCAATTCATGTATTTATATACGTGTACCTCCCCCCCCCCCCCCCCCCCCCCCACACACACACACACACACACACACACACACACACACACACACACACGAGCAGGTGGTAATGGTGCTTACTGCCTCTTGCCAGGTAGGTGGATACACTTCCCCAATGATAGACTTTCCCATGAATATATGTACAAACTTATTCACCCCCACAAGCAGGTGGTGGTGGTGCTGACTGCCTCTTGGCAGGTAGGTGGATACACTTCCCATTTCATGTATTTATATACGTGTACCCCCCCCCCCCCCCCCCCACCCCACCCCACCCACCCCCCACCCAAAACACACACACACACACACACACACACACACACACACACATACACACACACACACAAGCAGGTGGTGGTGGTGCTCACTGCCTCTTGGCAGGTAGGTGGATGGATAGACTTTCCCGGCAATAGACTTTCCCATTTATATATGTATATATTTATTCCCCCCCTCCGCAAGCAGGTGGTAGTGGTGCTGACTGCCTCTTGGCAGGTAGGTGGATACACTTTCCCATTAATGTATTTATATACTTATTCCCCCCCACCACCACCACCACCACACACACACACACACACACACACAAACTCAAACACACACACACACAAGCAGGTGGTAGTGCTTACTGCCTCTTGGCAGGTAGGTGGATAGACTTACCCAACGATAGACTTTCCCGTGAATATATGTGTACTTATTCACCACACACGCAGGTGGTGGTGGGGCTTACTGCCTCTCGGCAGGTAGGTGGATAGACTTACCCATTTATGTATTTATATACGTATACCCCCCCCCCCCCCCCCCCCCCCCCCCCACACACACACACACACACACACACACACACACACACACACACGCACACACACACACGCACACACACAAGCAGGAGGTGGTGGTGCGGACTGCCTCTTGGCAGGTGGGTGGATACACTTCTGCTCTGACAGGTTGCTGGAACCCCTCCATCTTTCATCTGTTATACTCTTGACCTTGTTCTCTGCAGCAGACCCTCTGCCCCATTCCATCTTCCCAAACTCATCCTGCCTATTGCTAAAAGGACAGCTGATCTGACAGGCTGTTGAATCTCATCCATCTTGAAAGACGCCCGACTAGCTCTGCCTAAAAGAATCTGCCCAACTCCATTACCCCGGACAGGTCTTGTGTTTCGATCACAACTTGAATCTGCTGTGGGAGCGTGACGTGCGCATGAACTTCCCCCACCATGCTCACATCAAGGAGGTGGGTGGTGGTGGTGGGTGGTGGGTGGTGGAAGTTTAGTAGTTTCGGGTCTGTTCTGCCGATTGCGTACCGCAGCCTGGTGGGTGGTGGGTGGTGTTTCGATCACAGCTTGAATCCGCTGTGGGAGCGTGACGTGCGCATGAACTTCCCCCATCATGCTCACATCAAGGAGGTGGGTGATACTTTGGCCACACCAGGGTTGAGTGTTTGATATATCCATTTTTTGCTTTTAATAGGTTTTTTTTGTTGCTGTGGGAGCGTGACGTGCGCATGAACTTCCCCCACCATGCTCTCATTAAGGAGGTGGGTGATACTTTGGCAACAACAGGGTTTAGTGTTTGGGCTTCAGGGTTCCAAGTGTCTGTGTGTGTGTATGTGTGTGTCTGAGCCTGGCTACGTATAGTACATCCTTGTTTGTTGTTGTTACAATCCAGGGGCAGGCAGCATAAGCAGGCAGGCAGCAGAGGCCTAGGCCATACCTGCACAAGCACCTTAGTGTTAGGGCTTCAGGCTCTTCGTGTCAGTGTGTGGGGGTGTGGGGTTGTCTGAGCCTGGCCATGCATAGTACAGCCTTGCTTGTTGTTACATTCTAGGGGTCGGCAACATAAGCAGGCAGGCAGCAGAGACAGGCAACATAGGCTTAGGCCATACCTGCACAAGCACCTAAAGTGTTTGGGCTTCAGGGTTCTTAGTGTCTGTGTGAGGGTGTGTGGGTGTGTGTGGGGGGGTCTGAGCCTGTCCATGCATAGTACAGCCTTGCTTGTTGTTACAGTCCAGGGGTAGGTAGCGTAAGCAGGCAGGCACCATAGGCCCAGGCCATACCTGCACAAGCACTTTAGCGTAGTCTGCGCCGGTGTCCTCTTGGTGTGAGGGGGGAAGCTGAGACCACACAGCCATTAGACTGCCCCCCCCCACACACACCCCACCCCACCCCACCCCACCCCCCCACCACACACCCGCACCCGCACCCCCCCACACACCCCTCACACACCCCCACCCCCACGCAGGTGGCTGTATTCATCAGCCCCCATCAGGTCCGCGCCGGTGATCGAGGTCTCATCGTAGTCGGTGCCAGCGTGGAAAGGGGTGATATCTTGAGGTATATATGTTTGTATGTACTACTTGCCGGTACACCATGGGCAGCAGAAGACTAGGACAGGTCTTATCAACGGGAGCACATGAGGAACCACTTATCTTAGTTAGGCTCAAGTTGTACCGCCCACCGTGTATCGTGCTGCCTATTCAATGTATGCATGGTGCAGTCCTGCTGCGTGAGCCAGTACACCATGGGCAGCAGAAGACTAGGACAGGTCTTATCGACGGGAGCACATGAGGAACCACTTATCTTTGTTAGGCTCACGTTGTACTACCCACCGTGTATCGTGCTGCCTATTCAATGTATGCATGGTGCAGTCCTGCTGCGTGAGCCAGTACACCATGGGCAGCAGAAGACTAGGACAGGTCTTATCGACGGGAGCACATGAGGAACCACTTATCTTTGTTAGGCTCACGTTGTACTGCCCACCGTGTATCGTGCTGCCTATTCAATGTATGCATGGTGCAGTCCTGCTGCGTGAGCCAGTACACCATGGGCAGCAGAAGACTAGGACAGGTCTTATCAGCGGGAGCACATGAGGAACCACTTATCTTTGTTAGGCTCACGTTGTACTGCCCACCATGTATCGTGCTGCCTATTCAATGTATGCATGGTGCAGTCCTGCTGCGTGAGCCAGTACACCATGGGCAGCAGAAGACTAGGACAGGTCTTATCGACGGGAGCACATGACGAACCGCTTATCTTTGTTAGGCTCACGTTGTACTGCCCACCGTGTATCGTGCTGCCTATTCAATGTATGCATGGTGCAGTCCTGCTGCGTGAGCCAGTACACCATGGGCAGCAGAAGACTAGGACAGGTCTTATCGACGGGAGCACATGAGGAACCACTTATCTTAGTTAGGCTCACGTTGCTCTGCTTCACGTTGCTCTGCTTCACGTTGCTCTGCTTCACGCTGCTCTGCATTGTATTAGCTCACTGTGCTTTCAACCTGAGGACCCATGGTGCAGTATTGATAAGGCTGCAGTCTGCTGCGTGAGCCAGTACACCATGGGCAGCAGAAGACTAGGACAGGTCTTATCGACGAGAGCACATGAGGAACCACTTATCTTTGTTAGGCTCACGTTGTACTGCCCAACGTGTATCGTGCTGCCTATTCAAAATGTACGCATGGTGCAGTCCTGCTGCGTGAGCTGGTACACCACGGGCAGCAGAAGACTAGGACAGGTCTTATCAGCGGGAGCACATGAGAAACCACTTATCTTTGTTAGGCTCGAGTTGCACTGCTCACCTTATATTGTGCTGCCTATTCAAATGTGTGTTACTGTCCAGGCCCTAGTGAAAGCGAACGGGCTGGTCCCCTCAACCTCACGCCTCGTTACAAGGCGTACTATTTATTTACTTATTTATTGTTACTGTCCAGGGGTACCAAATAGGCTGACGGGACCCAAGCTCGGACAGTCAATACCAACTCTTCAGGGATATTTCTTTCCATAATATATTCCGATCGAAATAGTGGTGAGGGCCTGGAGACAGCTAGCACCAAGACCACTGACCTTGGTATGGCTTTCTCTCTCACACACACACACGCACACTTATTTTGGTTCTGCAGTGGTGAGGGCCTGGAGTTAGCTAGCACCAAGACCACTGACCTTGGTATGGCTTTCTCTCTCTCACACACACACGCACACTTATTTCTGTTCTGCAGTGGTGAGAGCCTGGAGTCAGCTAGAACCAAGACCACTGAACCTTGGTATGGCTTTCTCTCTTACACACGCACACTTCTTTCTGTTCTGCAGTGGTGAGGGCCTGGAGTCAGCTAGCACCAAGACCACTGACCTTGGTATGGCTTTTGGAGATGACGACATTCTGAAAGAACAGCTGAGGACTGAGTACGAGCAGGAGTCACATGCTGACTCATTAGGTGCGTCAGCATTTTTTTAGTTTTTTACTAAACCCTGAACCCTAAATCCTAAACCCTAAAAAACAAATTATAAAGGAACAGCTGAGGAATGAGGGCCTGTTTCCACATGAGTTACGAGCGCAGTTATTAGTCATAATAGAAATTGTGAAACAGTCGGAAACACTCGAATGCCAGCGCAGGTTAGGGTAAATCTTCTGGCTAAACCCTTAACTGCGAGCGTGGTTATAAAACCGAGGTGGGGGGGCTCCATTATGATAACTACGCTCACAGTTATGTGCCACATAGGATCCAGAGGTGCCACGTCAATGTTTTTATGATAGAAGCTGCACGCTGTTTGACAAGTTCTAAGAGCGTGTCGCAAGCAATACGGGAAAACGCTTAAGCAGTTACCTGCAGGGAGTTTCGAAAGTAGTGGAGAAAGTAGCTACCCACAGCTCGAATAGAGCTACAAACATTGAACAACTTTTGCGAAGGATCTTGACCGCTACGATGCTGATAACTCCAGTCATGCGCACTCCAACTATGAGCAAAATGTTTGGGTGCAGAGGTTGTCCGAATCGTTCAAACGCCTGGACATATATCGGACAGACAGATGGACAGCGGATAGCGGACATCGGACAGACAGCGGAGAGAGACACGGGGGGATCTTAGGGGGGATCCTGGGGGATCCAGAGGGAGCTAAAACGAGAATCTGCAGATTAACCTTGGGATTAGGCTTGATTTCAATAGTGTTTAATTTAAATCACCCTGTGCATTGGCAAAGGGCTCGCAAACATTAACACGTTCTAAGAGTGTGTCGCAAGCAATACGGGAAAACGCTTTAGCAGTCACCGGCAGGGAGTTTCGAAAGTAGTGGAGAAAGTAGCTACTCGTAGCTGAATAGAGCTACAGACATTGAACAACTTTTGCAAAGGATCTTGACCGCTGTGATGCTGATAACTCTGGACATGTGCACTCCAACTATGAGCAAAATGTTTGGGTGCGGAGGTGGTCGGAATCGTTCAAACGCCTGCACATCCATCGGACAGACAGACGGACAGCGGACAGACAGACGGCGGAGAGAGACACAGGTGAACTTGGGGCTTCAGCCCCGGAACCCTGGGGGGTCCAGAGGGGGCTAAAGCAAAAACTGGAACTGGGGGCCTGTCGATGGTTCCGGAACCCGCCAGATCAGCCTTCAATCCCTTCATCGTCCCGTCAGCGAGCGCTAGCCAGGCGAGTCCACTGCATAGACCCCTGCGTGCTTGCTATTCCTTTATTGGTGCCTTCCGGCCTCTGCATCATCCTTCATTTTGACAGTTGCAGAAATAAGTTGTCCTCCATTTTCGCGACAACAGAAGGCCAGGTAAAAAGCAAGATGTGCGAAGGATAAAAGAGGAAAGAACAATTCCAAGTGAACAAACAAGAGAGAGCTTTCCATTCATAGCGCACTGAGGGTTGGTTTTGAAACCCACCCTCACACCCCACACCCACACCCACACCCCATACCTACACCCCACGCCCACACCCACACCCACACCCCACACCCCACGCCCACACCCCACACCCACACCCACTCCCACACCCTATACCTACACCCCATACCTACACCCCACACCTACACCCACACCCCACACTCCCACACCCACACCCCACACCCACACCCACTCCCACACCCACACCCACACCCACCCCACACCCACTCCCACACCCCACCCACCCCCCACACCCACTCCCACACCCACACCCACTCCCACACCCACACCCCACACCCACTCCCACACCCACACCCCACACCCACACCCCACACCCACACCCACACCCCACACCCACTCCCAAGAAATTAAAGAAATTAAACCAAACCCACCCAGAAATCATTTCACACCAGACCCCATACCCACGCCCACCCATCCCAAGGCTTATGGAGGTCCGAAAATAGCATGGGCACCTATTTCGTGCTTCCCATTGTTTTTCCCCCCGCGGCCGCGCGCACCGCTAAATTGCGCGTTTGCGTATGGGTTGTGTATAACAGTACTAGTACAACTAACCATACTAATAATAATAACAATACTAATAATATTATTAATTACTGAATAATCATAATATTAATAGTACCTCAGTAATAAAAATAAACTGTACCATAAAACCCCCAAAACTTAAACCCCTAAACAATAAATCCTAAACAAAAAACCTAAAAAATAAACTCTAAACTATAAACAATTAACCTCAATCTGTGTGTATGCCTCTGTCTTTGTGTCTCTGTCATTGTGTGTTAGTATGTGTCACAGTCTCTGCGCCTCTGTCTTTGTGTCTCAGTCTCTGTATCTCAGTCTGCTTCTCTATCTTACTCAGTCTTAGTGTCTCATTCTGCTTCTCTGCCTCAGTCTCAGTCTTAGTGTCTCAGTCTACTTCTCTATCTTTCTCAGTCTTAGTGTCTCAGTCTGCTTCTCTGTCTCAGTCTCAGTCTTAGTGTCTCAGTCTGCTTCTCTATCTTTCTCAGTCTTAGTGTCACAGTCTGCTTCTCAGTCTCAATCTGATTGTCTCAGTTTGCTTCTCTACCTGTCTCGGTCTCTGTGTCTCAGTCTGCTTCTATCTCTGTCTAAGTCTCATTGTCTTAGGCTGCTCCTCTATCTCAGTTTCAGTCTCAGTGTCTCAGACTGCTTCTCTATATGTCTCAGTAACAGTGTCTCAATCTGTTTCTATGGCTCAGTCTCAATATCTAAGTCTGCTTCTCTGTCTCAGTCTGCTTCTTTATCTGTCTCGGGCTTAGTGTCTATCTCTGTGTGTCAGTCTGTGTCTGTCTCTGTTTGTCAGCCTGTGTCTATATCTGTGTGTCAGTCTGTGTCTATCTCTGTGTGTTAGCCTGTTTCTGTCTCTGTTTGTCAGTCTGTGTCTATCTCTGTGTGTCAGTCAGTGTCTATCTCTGTGTGTCAGTCTGTGTCTATCTCTGTGCCATTCTGTGTGTCAATCTGTGTCTATATCTGTGTCAGTCTGTGTCAATCTCTGTTAGTCACTATGTGTCTATTATTGTGTGTCAGTCTGTGTTAATCTCTGTGTGTCAGTCTGTGTCTATTATTGTGTGTCAGTATGTTTATATCTCTTGTGTGTAAATCTGTGTCCATCTCTGTGTGTCAGTTTGTGTCTATCCCTGTGTGTCAGTCTGTGTCTATCTCTGTGTGTCAGTCTGTGTCTATCTCTGTGTGTCAGTCTGTGTGTATCTCTGTGTGTCAGTCTTAGTCTGTCTCTGTGTGTCAGGCTGTGTCTATTTTTGTGTGTCAGTCTGTGTCTATCATTGTGTGTCAGTCTTTGTCTATATATGTGTGTAAGTCTGTGTCTATCTCTGTGTGTCATTCTGTGTCTATCTCTGAGTCTGTTTCTGTCGACCTCTGTGTATCAGTCTGTGTGTATCTCTGTTTGTCAGTCTGTTTCTATTATTGTGTGTCAGTCAGTGTCTATCTCTGTGTGTCAGTCTGTGTGCATCTCTGTATGTTAGTTTGTCTCTATCTCTTTGTCTTAGTCTGTGTCTATTATTGTGTGTCAGTCTGTGTCTATCTCTGTGTGTCAGTCTGTGTCTATCTCTGTGTGTCAGTCTGTGTCTATATGTGTGTCAGTCTGTGTCTATTAATGTGTGTCAGTCTGTGTTTATCCCTGTGTGTCAGTCTGTGCCTATCTCTATGTGCCAGTCTGTGTCTGTCTCTGTGTGTCAGTCTGTGTCTATATGTGTGTCAGTCTGTGTCTATTAATGTGTGTCAGTCTGTGTCTATCTCTGTGTGTCAGCCTGTATCTATCTCTGTGTATCTCTGTGTGTCAGTCTTAGTCTATCTCTGTGTGTCAGTCTGTGTGTATTTTTGTGTGTCAGTCTGTGTCTATATATGTGTGTTAGTCTGTGTCTATCTCTGTGTGTCAGTCTTAGTGTATCTCTGTGCGTCAGTCTGTGTGTATCTCTGTGTGTTAGTTTGTCTCTATCTCTTTGTGTTAGTTTGTGTGTATCTATGTGCGTCAGTCTGTGTCTATTATTGTGTGTCAGTCTGTGTCTATTATTGTGTATCAGACTGTGTCTATTATTGTGTGTCAGTCTTTTCCTATTATTGTGTGTCAGTCTGTGTCTATCTCTGTGGCCAGTCTGTGTCTATTATTGTGTGTCAGGCTATGTCTATAGTTGTGTATCAGTCTGTGTCTATTATTGTGTGTCAGGCTGTTTCTATTATTGTGTGTCAGGCTGTGTCTATTATTGTGTGTCAGGCTGTGTCTATTATTGTGTGTCAGGCTGTGTCTATCTCTGTGTGTCAGGCTGTGTCTATTATTGTGTATCAGTCTGTGTCTATTATTGTGTGTCAGGCTGTGTTAATCTCTGTGTGTCAGTCTGTGTCTATTATTGTGTGTCAGTCTGTGTCTATTATTGTGTGTCAGTCTGTGTCTATTACTGTGTGTCAGTCTGTGTCTATTATTGTGTGTCAGTCTGTGTCTATCTCTGTGTGTCAGTCTGTGTCTATCTCTGTGTGTCATTCTGTGTCTATTATTGTGTGTCAGTCTGTGTCTATTATTGTGACAGTCTGTGTCTATTATTGTGTGTCTATTATTGTGTGTCAATCTGTGTCTATTATTGTGTGTCAGTCTGTGTCTATTATTGTGTGTCATTCTGTGTCTATCTCTGTGTATCATTCTGTGTCTATTATTGTGTGTCAGTCTGTGTCTATTATTGTGTGTCAGTCTGTGTCTATTATTGTGACAGTCTGTGTCTATTATTGTGTGTCAGTCTGTGTCTATTATTGTGTGTCTGTCTGTGTCTATTATTGTGTGTCAGTCTGTGTCTATTATTGAGTGTTGGGCTTTGTCTATTATTGTGTGTCAGTCTGTGTCTATCTCTGTGTGTCAGTCTGTGTCTATTATTGTGTGTCAGTCTGTGTCCATTATTGTGTGTCAGTCTGTGTCTATTATTGTGTGTCAGTCTGTGTCTATTATTGAGTGTTGGGCTGTGTCTATTATTGTGTGTCAGTCTGTGTCTATTATTGTGTGTCAGTCTGTGTCTATCTATGTGTGTCAGTCTGTGTCTATTATTGTGTGTCAGTCTGTGTCTATTATTGTGTGTTGGGCTGTGACTTTTATTGTGTGACAGGCTGTGTCTATTATTGTGTGTCAGGCTGTGTCTATTATTGTGTGTCAGTCTGTGCCTGTCTATTATTGTGTGTCAGGCTCTGTCTATTATTGTGTGTCAGCAAGTGGCTCAGCAAGTGGCATCTGACTAACTCCAATTAAAAAAATCACCTGAGTTCATGTTTTTTACAATGCAACACAGTACGTGTGCAACACTTCATGCAGATGGAAAATACTCATAAGCCCCCCCCCCCCCCCCCCCCTCCCCCTCCACCCCCCCTCACACACACACACACACTATAAGAGACCTCCCCCCCCAAAACCATTCAAACTTCATGCCTGTCATATCTGAGCTGAGTTGAGTTGCAGAGGACCTGCCCCTCCCTGAATCCCCATGCACCTTCCTCCATCTCCATGCCCCTCCCTGAAGCCCCATGCATCCCCTCTCCATCCCCCACCCTGAATCCCCATGCATCTCCCCCCATCTCCATGCCCCTCCCTGAAGCCCCATGCATCTTCCCCCATCTCCATGCCCATCCCCATTCCCCTCCCTGAAGCCCCATGCATCCCCTCCCCATCCCCATACCCCTCCATGCATCCCCTCCCTCATCCCCATGCTCCTCCCTGAAGCCCCATGCATCTTCCCCAAATCCCCATGCCCCTCCCTGAAGCCCCATGCATCCAAACCAATGGATCATGGCTAAAACATGGGTTTTTATCTTGGAAAGTAAGTACAGGCCCTGTAGAACGCATTTTTGCTTATCGAAGCGGAGCCCGAGCCGGAGGACATGCTTCTCGCCCCACGTTGGCGGAGAGCACACGATCCATTTGTACCCGTAATCCGGCACTTGGCGCGCGAACTTCTTGTCAAAGCGTTTGAATTCTTTGTCTGTACTTGGATCGAAGACCTGCTGTGCTGAAGCCGCACTCGGCATTGCCCCGCACAGAGGGGCTGTAGGACGCACATAAAGGCTAGCAGAACGAGTAGAAAGGCTAGCAGAAAGGAACGAGGGAGGCTATCAGGATAGCAGAACGGAATGATAGAAACGAGGCTAGCCTCGTTGACTCGTCAACTAGCAGTCAACTAAAGCAGTCAGCTAGCAGGCAACGAAGATAGCAGCCATCGAGGCAAGCAGAATGGAAAAGAATAGAATAAATGGTTAAGTGCCGCGTCGTCTTGTAAAGCGGTGTTCCCAGAAATCATCCGTGGGTCGCGCCATTAATTTCGCGGATAATTTCGGTTACACCTGTCACCCACGGCGTAGGTGTCGCCAATGATTTCTCCGGGGGGGTATTAGACACACCCACTCCCACTCCCACTCCCACACCCCACACCCACACCCACTCCCCCTCCCACACCCCACACCCACACCCACTCCCCCTCCCACACCCCACACCCACTCCCACTCCCACTTCCCACACCCCACACCCACTCCCACTCCCACACCCCACCACACCCACTCCCCTCCCACATCCCACACCCACATCCACACCCAACTCCCACTCCACTCCCACTCCCACACCCCACACCCCTCCCACTCCCACTCCCAGACACACCACCACACCCACACCCACACCCACACCGCACTAAAAGACACCCACTACCACTACCACACTACCAAACCCCACACCCAACTCCCCTCCCACTGCCCACACCCCACACCCACACCCCACCCGCCCACCCCCCACCCCTCCCATCCCACACCCACAGCCACACCCACACCACCCCACACCCCACACCCACCCACCTCCCACTCCCCTCCCACACACGCCACCCCACAACCCGCACGACCACCACTCCCACTAGCCTCCCACTCCCCTCCCCCACCACCCACAGCCCATCACCCACACCGCCACACCCCCGGGGGGGGTCCCCCTCCCCCTCCCACCCCCACCCCCCCAACCCAGCACCCACACCCACACCCCACACCCCCACCCCACTACTCCCACTCCCACACCCACACACCACTTCCGCACTCCCACTCCCCCCCCCGCCCACTCCCCCCCCCCCCCCCCCCCCCACACACACACCCACCACACACACCCACACCACCCCCCACCCACTCCCACTGCCCACTCCCACACCCCACCCCCCTCCCCCTCCCGCCTCCCACACCCCCACACCCACCCCCACCCCACAGACCCCACACCCCCTCCCACTGCCCACACCCCACACCACACCCCCACCACACCCACACAAAGAACCCTCCCCCTCCCCCTCCCACAACCCCACATCCCACACCCCTCCCCCTCCCACATCCCCACAACCCACTCCCTCCACTCCCACACCCACACACCACCCCCACTCCCCCTGCCACTCCTACCCCCACCCCCACAACACCCCTTCCCGCCCGTCTCCCCTCCCCCGCCCACCCCCCACACCCACACCCACACCCCCCACCCTCCCACTACCCCTCCCACTCCCACCACCCCCACCCACTCCCACTCCCCCTCCCACAACCCAACCCACACCCCCAATCCACACACCCACTCCCACCTCCGACCCCCCGACCCCACTCCCACTCCCCTCCCACACCCCACACCCACACCCACACCCCACACCCCCCTCCCATCCCACGCTCCCACTCCCACCCCCACAGCCCACACCACCACACCCCACCCCCCACACCCTACACCCCCTCCCACTCCCGCCCGCGCACACCCACCCCCCACACCCCACCCCACTCCCACTCCCACTGACCCCTCCCACACCCCCCCACCCACACCCACCACCCACACCCCCGCACACCCCACACCCACTCCCCACCCACTCCCCCTCCCTCCCCCTCCCACACCCCACACCCACACCCACACCCCACCCCCCCCCCCCCCTCCCCTCCCCACCACCCATCACCACTCCCACTCCACTTTCCACACCCCCCACACCACACCCACACCCCCCTCCCACTCCCAACACCCCACACCCCCCACCCCCCAGCCCCCACAACCCCCCCCTCCCACCCCCACACCCACACCCACACCCCACACCCCCACACCCACTCCCACTCCCACTCCCCCTCCCACACCCCACACCCCACCCACACCCCACACCCCACACCCACTCCCCCTCCCACACCCACTCCCACTCCCACTCCCACACCCCACACCCACACCCACACCCCACACCCACTCCCACTCCCACCAACCAGGCAAACGGGAAAAGCTATCAGACCTAGATTCAAGAGACCCCCTCAAGGGTTTGGACAGTAGCCGACACTTCAGCTACTTTGCGGCTGAAGCAGAATCAGGGGACCAGCGCTGGCACCACACCTCCACCGACTTCCACAAGGACTTGGAGGAGGAGGCACGAGAGCTCATCCCCCAGCATGACTTCCGGTAAAAGCTAAATACAATACATACCTAAATGCAGGGGGGGGCAGAAAGACAGATTTTGGACCGTACCTTCGATATGGTGTCCGATTCAGATGGGAGTTGGAATTGTGGACGTTTCATACAAAAAGAGGGGGAAAATAAAGTTTGCTAAAAGTTTTTTTATCCCCCCCCCCACCCCCACCCCCCCACCCCCCCCCTCCTAAAACCCAATTACCTCACCCTACCCCCCCTAAAATGGGGGTCATTCGAAAGATCTTTTAAAGCCCATTTCAGTTATGCTCTTACATCTTTCATGGGGTTACCCAAACGTGATTTACCCAAATCACTGTGAGGATGAAGAGTCGGGGTTCGATTCCCCCTTCGGTCGCTCTTGGCGTTGCAGGTCGTTGTCAACCGCGATGGTAGCTTGTCCAGTTGAGGTAGAAGACCGCTCCCTACCCGCGTACGACGGGCTCCCTTAACACCACGCCCCACCAGGCGTTAGCATTACCTTTTATATGGATCACGTCTCAACTGATTATTTTCACAAGGACTTGGAGGAGGAGGCACGAGAGCTCATCCCTCAGCATGACTTCCAGTTAGAACTAAATACAATCATAATGTACTTGTTGCCAGTTTTGGTTCAATGATTTCTTTCATTTCAATTCTTATGTTAGCAGGTCCTGTTAATTTAGTTCCGACTATTAACAAAGTCACAATGCCACAATCTGCAACAACACTCAAAGCTTCATTAGAATATACAGGTTGAATTAGTAATGGACGCTGTAATAAAGGATGCATTCGAGTGTATGAATCATGACCCCTCAACTGATTTTCACAAGGACCTGGGAGAGGAGGCACAAGAGCTTGCACAGGTTGGAACCTCCCCCTCTCCCCACCAATCAACACACCAATACACCAGCCCCCTTTCCCTCCCAACCAACACACCAACACACCAACACACCAACACACGCTTGCACAGGTTGGACCCCCCTCTTCTTTCTCTCAACCAACACACCAACACACCAACACACCAACACACCAACACACCAACACACGCTTGCACAGGTTGGACCCCCCTCTTCTTTCTCTCAACCAACACACCAACACACCAACACACGCTTGCACAGGTTGGACCCCCCTCTTCTTTCTCCCAACCAACACACCAACACACCAACACACGCTTGCACAGGTTGGACCCCCCTCTTCTTTCTCTCAACCAACACACCAACACACCAACACACGCTTGCACAGGTTGGACCCCCCTCTTATTTCTCCCAACCAACACACCAACACACCAACACACCAACACACCAACACACCAACACACCAACACACGCTTGCACAGGTTGGACCCCCCTCTTCTTTCTCTCAACCAACACACCAACACACCAACACAAGCTTGCACAGGTTGGACCCCCCCTCTTCTTTCTCCCAACCAACACACCAACACACCAACACACCAACACACGCTTGCACAGGTTGGACCCCCCTCTTCTTTCTCTCAACCAACACACCAACACACCAACACACGCTTGCACAGGTTGGACCCTCCTCTTCTTTCTCCCAACCAACATACCAACACACCAACACACGCTTGCACAGGTTGGACCCCCCTCTTCTTTCTCTCAACCAACACACCAACACACCAACACACGCTTGCACAGGTTGGACCCCCCTCTTCTTTCTCCCAACCAACACACCAACACACCAACACATCAACACACGCTTGCACAGGTTGGACCCCCCTCTTCTTTCTCCCAACCAACACACCAACACACCAACACACCAACACCCTTTCCCTGCCGACCATCACAACAACGCACGCTTGCATAGGTTGGGCCCTCCCCCTCTCCCTCCCTCCCAACCAACACACCAGCCCCCCCTCTCTCCAACCAACTAACCAACCCACCTACACACCCTTGTGCAGGTTGTACGCAGAGAAGTTGGAGGGCCACCACCACCACTACTACCACCGCCAACACCACCACAACCACTACTACCACTGCCACCACCACCATCACCACCACCACTACTACCACCGCCAACACCAACACCAACATCACCACCTTTCGCAGGTTGTACGCAGAGAAGTTGGAGGGCCACCACCACCAATACTACCACCGCCACCACCACCAACGCCAACGCCAACGCCGACACCACCACCACCACTGCCAAGACCACCACCACCACCACCACTACTACCACCGCCAAGACCAACACCAACACCAACACTACTACCATCGCCAACACCACCACCGCCAACACCGCCAACACCACCACCACCACCACCACTACTACCACCGCCAACACCGCCAACACCACCAACACCACCAACACCACCAACACCACCAACACCACCAACACCACTACTACCACCGCCAAGACCAACACCAAGACCAACACTACTACACCGCCAACACCACCACCGCCACCACCGCCAACACCACCACCACCACCACCGCCACATTCACCACCACCACCACCACCACCACCACCACCACCACTACTACCACCGCCAACACCAACACCGCCAACACCGCCACCAACACCAAGACCAACACCACTACTACCACCGCCAACACCGCCAACACTGCCACCACCAACACCACTAACACCACCAACACCTTTCCCAGGTTGGACACAGAGAAGTTGGAGGGCCACCACCACCACTACTACCACCGCCAATGCCAACACCAACACCAACCACCGCCGCCACCACCACCACCACCACCACCACCACCTTATGCAGGTTGGACGCAGAGAAGTTGGAGGGGCCACCACCACCACTACTACCACCGCCACCGCCACCGCCACCACCAACACCACCAACACCACACCCTTGCGCAGGTTGGACGCAGAGAAGTTGGAGGGCCGCCACTTTGGAGAGTCCTCTTGCCGCGACTACCGCAACAGCCTGCTCCACATCCTACCCCACTCATGGGACAGGCCCTCAGACACTAGGCTGGAGGGTGAGGCATGAGGGGTTGCCTGTTAGGGGAAGATGGATGGTTGGATGGATGGGTAGTCTGGTGGGTAGTTGGATGTATGGTTGGGTGGAACTTGTACACCCCAACAGCCTGCTGCACATCTTCCCCTACTCATGGAACAGGCCCTCGGACACAAGGCTGGAGGTGAGGCATGAGGGTTTTATGTCAGGGGGAGATGGATGGATAGATGGGTGGGTGGGTGGGCAGTCCGGTGGTTTGTTCAATGTATGGTTGGGTAGGTTGATAGCTGGTTGGATGGGACCTGTACACCACAACAGCATGCTGCACATCCTCCCCCACCCATGGGATAGGCCCTCAGACACTAGGCTGGAGGTGAGACATGAGGGGGTGCATGTAGGGGGGAAGATGGATGGTTGGATGGATGGGTAGTCTAGTGGTGAGTTGGATGTATGGTTGGTTGGATGGGTAGATGGTTAGTTGGGACCTGTACACCACAACAGCCTGCAGCATATCCTTCCCCACTCATGGGACAGACCCTCAGACACTAGGCTGGAGGTGAGGCATGGAGGGTTGCATGTAAGGGGAAGATGGATGGTTGGATTGATGGGTAGTCTGGTGATGAGTTGGATATATGGTTGGGTGGATGGGTAGATGGTTGGATGGGACCTGTACACCGCAACAGCATTCTGCACATCCTCCAACACTTGTGGGTCATGCCTCAGACACAGCCTGGAGTGTGTGTGTGGCTTAACATGAATGTGGGCATTGGTTGGAGGTGTGTGTATGCCGTAGGCCTGGTGTTTGTTATGTGGGGTGTGTCTTTCTGAATGTCTTCACCCACCGTGCAATGCTTGCATTGTAGCCATGGTGCATTTGTAGGTGGTGGATGGAATATGCATGGAGATGCAATGGATGGGTTTTGATTTAGGGGATGGGATAGATAGAATAGATTTCATGGATTGATGGGTCGATGGGGGGATGGGTAAGACGAGAGATAGATGCATGCATGCATGGATGGGTTCGATGGATGGGATGGATAAGATAGAATGGATAGATAGTAGATAGATAGATAGAATGATAGTAGATAGATAGATGATGCATGGTGGATGGGTCAATGAGGAGGATAGATAGATAGATAGCATGGATAGAATGCATGGATGGGTCGATGAAGGGGATGGTATAATGATAGATAGATAGATGATGGATAGATAGATAGATAAGATAGAATAGATAGATAGATAGCTAGATAATGATGCATGGATGGGTCGATGAGGGGATGGATCGATATATAGAGAGATAATAGATAATAGCTACATGATTGGGTCGATGGGGGGATGATAGATAGATAGATGCATGCATGGATGGTTCACGAGGGGATGGATGATAGATAGATAGAATAGATTAGATAAGATATATAGATGGCGTGGATGGTCTTTGTGGGAATGGATAGATAAAAAGATATAAGGATAGATGTATGGATGTGTGGGTGGATGCAAGATTTATGGATGTATGGATGGGTGGATGGATGGGTGGGTGGATGGGTGGGTGGATGCAAGATGGATGGATGGATGGATGGATGGACAGATGCATGGATTGGTTGATGAATGGGTGGATAGATGGATGGATGGATGGATAGGTGGGTGGATGGATGGATGTAAAAATGCATGGATGTGTCGATGAATGGGTGGGTGGATAGATGCATGGATAGGTTGATAAATGGGTAGATGGATGGATATATGGATAGATGGATCAATAGATGGATAGGAACTCAATACCTCAAACCACTCAGCCACTCAATCCCTCCACTTCTCCACCTCTCCACCTCAACAACTCAACCACTCAATCTCCCCTGTGCCCTGAAAAACTCAACCACTTAACCACCTCAACACCTCAACCACTCAATCACTCAATCCCCCTTTGCACTCAACCACTCGACCACCTCAACACCCAAGACCCTCAACTACTCAGGTCAGCCACTCACCACCCCAATCCCCCTGAACCACTCAACACTCAACACTCAACCACTCAATCACTCATCCAATCCCCTTGCAACTAACCACGGTCGACCACCTCAAACACCTCAAACCCACTCAACTACTCAGCCACTAACCACCCAATCCCCCTTGAACCACTCACACCTCACACCTCAACACACATAAAACCACTCAATAACCTCAGTCCCCCTTTGCACTCCAAAACCGGACCACCTAGAACACCTCAACACTCACTACTAACAACTCACCAAACCACCTCAATCCCCACCTGAACAACTCAACACCTCAACACCTCAAGCCTTGAACCACTCAATCCCCCTGTGTCCTCAACCACTCAAACCACCTCAATCACCCCGAACCACTCAACACCTCAACAAACGTCAACAACCTCAAGCTTGAACCAATCAACATCCCCCCCTGTGTCCTCAACCACTCAACCATATGTAGGGGCCACTTCATCAAACAAGGTGGTAAGGGCTCCAGAAAGAAGATCGTTGGGGGCTCACAAGGCGCAAAGGGTAAGTCCTCATCAGAGGGGGGCGTCCCGGTCTTAGCGGCCATT